>JASDQU010816021.1:0-22284 GCA_032191745.1 Picea mariana
TGTTCCTCGTAGTAGGCTGGTAGATATTTCCTTCGGAACCTCTCCTCGAAAAGTTCCCAATATACTGTGTCTGGGGTAAGGTGTAGTTGTCTTTCCAAGTTGCCCCACCAGGTCAAGGCACTATCTCTTAACTGGAAAATTGCGATCTTTGCCTTTGAATTGAACGCATAGTCAATTTAGGTAAAACACCTTGTCATGCCTTCCAACCATGCTTCAGTGCGTTCACTGGCGTGACCTCCGGAAAACTCCAGAAGTTTGATCTTCTGCAACTCTCGCGTGATGTCTTCAGGTGGAAATTCTCCCCTCGAGTTCCTTGATTCTTATGGATTACCCATTCCATATGGTGGGGGTTCCATTTCAGTCCCTGCTGGTTGGCACCCCTTTAAAGTCTCGTTAATGGCTTCCAACGATCGTAGTATGAGGGCTAGTTCGGGCGATGGTGGTCGTGGTGCTGGTGGTGTCGGTGGTGTTGATGGTGTTGGTGATGTTTATGGTGTGGGTGGTGTCGGTGGTGCTTGTGACGACGCTCTCCTGCCTCGACCCCTTCGAGTCCTGACCATCTTGTATGACTTAACCTGCATCACCCCAAAGTTGTCCGGGTGAATTCCAGGATGTTTCATATTGGTGCTACTTAAACTTAGAAACAGGGTTAGGTGTAAGTTTTCTTTACTTGTCTGTAAACAGAAATTACTCCATCAGGGGAATTGGCTAGGTTTGGGTTAGGATAAAGCATCTAATCTTAATTTATGGTAGATTAACCTTATACTCAAATAAAATAATTAATTTACAATTATTATTACACTAATTTAACTCAAATTATCTTTACTTTAAATTTAAACTAATTTGACCTTATTTATATATATAAATCATTTATACTAAATTATTTAATTTATTTTAAATTATTTTTAACACTTTATAAAAATAATTGAATCGTATACATGAGGGTTCAGGCACGCATGGGTTCCACGTGCTCGTCTAGCTTTCTCAAGCTCCCTCGTATCTAACCCCCAAATTCTACACCTGTCAGCCTTTCGACTCTCTACGCATCCTTCCTCTGTCTCACTTTCTCATCCACTGGGACTTTCCTCGCATTAGTCTTCGTCCATCACAGACCTGCCTCTTCTCTGCTCAGAGGTTTCCAGAATCTCCCTTGCTATGGCTCACATTCTTGCCATTGTTCTGAGCGCCTTGCTAGTGCTGGGTATTGATGTATACGCTCCAGTCCGTTTTGCAGAAACATAGTATATTGATGTGGCCCCTGACAAGATCTAGGACCTGGAGTCCAGTATCCTTGAAATATTGGGAACCAATCCCCTGTCTGTACATTTTGCGGAGCTCGCCCTCAACTATGGTAAGAGGTATGATTCAGTCTGCATGTTGTGCACAGTTTCAGTATCTTCATGAAGAACGCGGAGTTATTCGAATTAAGAAATTGCATAAACCTTCCTTACGCTGTGGTAATGAATGGTAATTTCTTCTTTTTAAACAAAATTATTTTCTTGAAATTCCAGCCCTGTACGGATTTTGGTATTTTTCTTTCAATTTATTTCATTTATATTTATAAATTTAATCGTCTGTGCATATGCATGTAGTTAGATGCATATACACTATCTTCCGTATTGCTCATGGCCCTTTTGCTCCTAACTGTGAAATTCCCTATTTAAATTTTGGGTTTTGGGGTTTCCTTATGCCCGATACCAAGATTTTCCTGTCCTCACGGACTCCCGATCTCTGATATGCTCCTAGCGCCTTAGCCACTTAAGCTATACTCGTGATCCACACGACCTCGCCTTGTGACCGTAGTCTTATCCTTTATCGGGATTTCGGATATCGCACTATCGATTTGCATGAATCCTGTTCCTACGGGATTCCCAATATCCCGATGTGCCTCTTCAGAATTTAGCCCCTCCTGGCTATGTTTTGGGCCCATACGACCCTTTCCCATGTGACCACCGTCATACTCTATGTCGGGATTCGGGGTTTCGCGACTTCTCCAGGCATGATTTTCTCGTCACCAAGAATCCCGAAATGCCGATCCCCGATGCACGTGTGAGATCTCTCCTCCACGTCACCATTTCCTCGTCGCTCAATTGGGTATCGCTAAATTGTGACTTCCAATGCAACAATTCCTTTGTATGCAAAAACCCCGAAATGCCAAACCCCGACTGTTTTAGATCCTTGGACACGCGTCCCTCAAATCGGATGGTTCCGACCATGTCGGGAAATCACGGATGGTGATTCCATTGTGCAAGAGTTTCACGACTCTGAAAACTTTGATATCCCGAACTCCGACTTTCCGGGATCTCTTGCCACGCATCCTCGCCGATGGCACTAGATGATTGCCACACGTCCCTTCAACGGAAAACCCTGATTACGTCAGTATTTCAGGACTTTCAATGTCCCTTTTCCTTCGGCCTCAAGAATGTCGATTTCCCGATTCTCCGATCCTTCCTAGATCCTTGACACCTGTCTTCCACTATCTCCCACCATGGCCCACACAACTCCTCCGTCGGGATATCGTGAATCGCAACTTCGAGCCGCAAGAGTTTCTGGCCTTCGGAAACTCCGATAAGCCGAACCCCAACTCCTCGGGATCCTCTAACACGCATCCTCAAAATGAACAGCTCAGATCTCATCGAAAAATCGTGTTTTGCGATTCCAACATGCGGGCGTACTATGTCCTCGAAAACCCCGATTCTCCGATTTCACGATGTGATTAATTATTAATCAAACCTTCATTAATTAATTCTTCTAATAAAGGGTTAAGGTTTAAGTTAATTACATTGGGCTTTCGGGGTTCGCGATTTCGTAGTGCATGAAAACCTTGTCCATGAAACTCGTGAAATCTCGATCCGTGATGCAATTCGCCACCTGTCCACTGTTGACCCTTCCGTGGGCCCCATTGTCCCTTGGCTCATTAGGAAATCGCGTTTCGCGATTTCACAACTCTTGTTGCTATGTTCCCGAGACTTGTATTTTCCCAAACCCTGATCTGCGATCGTTTGGTGTGACACGACACCTGTCCACTACTCTAACCCTGGTGGTCCCCACTCTGTCCTTGTACCCGTCAGGAAATCGCATATCGGGATATCGTGATTCCCGTTGTCATGTGCACGGGACTTTAAATTCCCCGATCTCCTACTCTACGGGATCTTCTGACACATGTCCCTGCTGTTTGGACAGCTACAATCCTATCAGAAAATCGTGGATCGCGATTCCTCGATGCAACGATTCTACACTCCCAAAATCCCCGATGGGTAAAATCCCTATGTCTCCCTAGAATGCTGACGCGTGTCCTGCCGAGATCAACGGCTAGGATCCTTTCTCGGAATTTTGAGAACCATAAGGTCTTGATTCTCTAGTTTAACCAAACCCCGATGACTCTGATATCCCAATGACTCTTCTGGGACTCCTCCTCTGCACACTAGGACTTAAACCCTGCGCAACTTATCCAGATCTTACGGCTGACGGGATTTCACCCGAGATCTGACGGCTCAGATCCATTCTCCTGCATAATAGACAGCTCTCCTTTGGGATAATGATTAGATGCATGAGACTCTACGCGGTGTAAAATTTCTCTCTTTGGCACGGTTAAAATTTATGTTGGCCTATTGTTCTTGAGATTTTTACATTATTAAAATCACCGAGACTTAACATAGGAAACCAGTTTACACTATTCCCGCGCAATACAAGTCTTCTAAATTTCCTTTTTTGACTGCGCATTGGCGGTTCCTCATTTAGGTAAGTTCAAGATGAAGTAGGCCTTTTCAAGGTCCTGCAAATGTCCTTTTGCATTTTATTTAGTATAATTCGTGTAGTTATTGGATCTTGCCAACTTCAAGCCTTAGACAAAAGTTTCCCTCGACATTTCCATCGATTTCAGGTGTCTATCCTACCCAAAACTTCATTGACAAGTATTACTCAAAATAAAATTAAGTTATCATCTCTGTTTTTCATTCTTAATAGCTTTATTCAGGCTTCTTTAAGGGTATCCATTTTGTGGGAAGTGATCCTTCAAACTATCTGGTTTGCTGCCACTTATTTTTAAGGGTGTTCCTTTAAATATTCATACTAAGACTGTATTATCCATTCATGATCTAGTTAAAGGGTATTACCTAAAGCTGTTGCTTGTAATAGATGAGATTATTTGCTTGGGTAATGTAAGGGTGCTACCTTCTGTATATTTTCAAATACTGTATCAGTCATATTGGGTCAAACTAAACGTGTTTTGTTTGTAGTTTAAGTGCGGTTGGAGTTAACACTCGGGGTTTTGGCCCTTAGGCCTAGATTTCGAACTAAGACACTCTGATACCATATGTAACAACCATATAAATCTAAACATCATTAAGTTTTTTAACCAATTATTTTAAAAACTGAAACAATAACTTCATAGCATAATATTGATTTTTTTTATAACAAGCTTCAGTAATTTAGAATTATCAATAAATACTGAATTCATGACAGAATGAAATAAATACATAGCTTAACAAGTACCTGGTCCTGATGCTAATTTATGTTGCCTCTTTGCCTTGTTGCTGCCTTCCTGCTACCTGATACACAGATCAATCCTGCCATAAACAAGAGAATAACTGCCCAAAACTACTGTCCTCCCTGCCAACTAGGAAATCTACCTAGCTCCGGGATATCTACGGATATCCTGGCCCTCCGTGCCCAAAACCTCCAGCAACTCGGTGCCTCCCCTGATCAAAATCCACAGTCCAAAACTACTGTCCTCAAAACAAATGTCGAAGTCCTCAGAAAAATCCCTCCTGCGTCGAATGCTCCTCCCATCCACCTTCCCCTTCCCTTATTCCTCCTTTGCTGATTCATGCAGTTACTTCTCCAACCGCCCTCCGTGCATGTCCCTTCTCCCCCTTCAATGTTTTATCTTCTCGGGATTCATAGTCCCCTTCTTTACATACGCAACCATTTTTTTAACATTTTTCATTGATTTCTTAAATTTATTTCTTAGGTCATTAAATGTGATTTGTAGTTAAATTATTGCTTAGTTAACCACAATTATTTCTTTAATTAATTTTACTTTGTAATCTTTAAGCATTTATCCAATTAGGGTCGTTACAGGCTAGGGCATGGTGGTGAGGTGCCACTCTTTGACACATGGATGTTTGAGGAGGATAAGGGTATTTACCATAATGAGAGTTCTTATATTCTTGACATGTGGCCTTTGGAGGCCTATCCATGCTTATCCAACACCAACAATTCCTCAAGGTGGCAAAACGTCCAATAAAGGGGTGACGTCCTCCTAAATTATGGTTTTATTTGTGCAAAAAGTTAAATTTTAAGTGAATTGTTTAATATTACTTTGGTAATGGGGGACAATTAGGGTTGTTAACCCCTAATCTTGTGTTTTACTCCTTAATTTGTGGACAAACTATGTTAGCTACTTTTAGTATAAATAGAGAGCATAAGATCTCATTTTGAAAGATAACTCTCTCTCATTGTGAGAGGACTTGGTCTGAAATTTTTGGCCCTCTTGTATCTTTTGTATATCATGTGCACTTTTGTATGGCTATACTTATGAATGATTGACAGAACAAGTGATGCGCTAGCCTTGGTAGGATTTTTTATTGCTATTGCGGTGGATTGTTTTAGCATTTTTCCTTGAATTGGTATGGTTTTTACTCTCTTGCTATCATTTGTTTCAAATCAAGGTTATTGTGATAGGAACTAGGTGGGAAGTATAAGAGCATACACCTCCACCTTAAGCTTCATCACTTTATTCTTCATCTTATTTCTTTAACAAGGGTTTGTTGAGAGAAGTATAAGGGCATACACCCTCTTAGCTTAAACCCTGGCCTAGATAAACTTTCCTTGGGAAGTAAAAGTGATTACACCCCCAAGGAGGTAGCTTCTCTAGGATGATTTTTACTCAATTAACCCAATAGTAAAGGCACTATTCATACTTTTTTTCATTGGAAATATAAAATATTTTTCTTGGTAAACACCATTTTTGGTCTTTTAAAGGTCTCTTGCATGAAGTTGATGTGTCTCATTGAGAGGAGCCTTCCACCACTAGGGCGTCCCCTCTCTCCTAACACTCTAATTTATGTTACAAACATTAACCTACAGCCATTAGGGCTACATAAACCTAGCTACTAACACTCTCATAACTCCTAAACTAACCCTAGACTAGCTCTCTAACTTCACTCACCTAGTCTACTAACGAGGGAACACTTTTTGGGATAGTTCTTGGAAACTTTTCATGGTTGATTTTTCTACTACATTCCATTGAATTCTATAGCCCTATGGCCATATTTTTCTGTAGAAAATGCATGTTTACAATAGCCATCTTATCTAGCTTCTTAAGTGCCATTTTTTAGCATATGTTCATTGCTAATTTTGATGTTGATTTACCTAATTAGTCTAGATATTTATATGATGATTTTAGATGCTTTATTTTCTGATATAAACTGATATCTACTGCTGAAAATTCGGGACAACAAGATTAAATTTCTGATCCAACTAACATCTATCATTTCAAAGTATATTTTCTTGTGTCTCGGGTAGGTACAATCATCTGGAGAAGTATTATACATGTGGGGTAGAAATTAATCGACTTGCAAGGAATTATTCCACTTAGAATTGACCTCTAGGGGATTCACTTTCATTTCCCTCTACCTCCATCTCAATCCCCCTAGGGTCACGATATCACCTCCCTAGAGTGACCTAGTGACCCTTGAAGTGTGGGACCTACATCGAGGTGACATTAGGTGTAGGATTCCCAAGTTGTAGCACTTTTTTCGTGGTTGGGTTGAGCGTTTCTCAACCTGAAACTTGCACTGTAACATTTTGTCTATGTTCCCGAGGAAGATTTTGAATCTTCTTCGTACAATAACGAAACTTTGGTTATCTATCCCAAAGCCTTTCCCTTAGCTTACCTGGCAACTCCACCCAAGGAATGTTACCTTTCCACCTTTTCTTAATGAGTTATTTTTGAAATTCATCTGGCGACTCCACCTTCCTAGAACCCTTCTTTCCCCAAACCTTTTCCCCCTGGGAGGTTCAATCCTTCTAAGGTTTACTGAAGAAGGCCTCCTCTCAAGTCTCTCATTTATAATACCATTTTCTTTAAATCCCTTCCCCTTTCTCCAATGGATCTCCCTTGGGAAAGAGACCTATATAAACCCCTTAACATGTCCAATATCCAAGGTTACCCTAACCAGATACCAACATATGTCAAAAAGTGGTTGCCAAATTTCCTAGGAAACAATGTGAATACTGTCAAGGACCACATTTATTTCATCAGATGAGATATGGAAAATGAAGGTATAGATGATGAATATGTGGCCATGAGACTATTCGCTTCATCATTGACTGAAGAAGCCCTTGATTGGTTTAGAGGACTCCCTGATAATCATATCATGACCTATGATGATTTTAATCCTTATTTAAAAGAATATGGTCAAGAAAATCATATGGTGGGACACCTAGGACTCAATTCAATCAAATAAATAAAAAGGAGAATGAAACGATAAAGGAATTCATTTCAAGGTTTGACAGGTTGTACAATCGAATTCCAACATATTATCATCCAACAACATCTTCAGGTTGTCTCCTTTACATGAATGCCTTTGAATGGTTGTTCCAATACATTACTAAAGATAAAAATCCCACATCATTGGCAGAGGATAAATAATTTAGTATTGGCATTGAAAAGAATCTCCTTGATTAAAAAATAGAACCTTTTTCAGTACACTCGTAGAAAGACAAAATCAAGGACGAAGGTTTCCAACAACAATGTTCCTGATTTGATTGGTTTCCTGACTCAAATGATATAGTATATGAATACTTAGTTTTTCCAAGTGAAGGATCAAACTATGAACTATATGACTACAGTGGAAAGAAATCAATCTCCTCCCAGAACTCTGTTTTCGAGATAGCAAAGAGATGCCACCAATTGGAAACGAAGAACTCAACAAGAGGCAAATGCCCTGGATACTTTGAAACCTGTTGGAACACTTGATATAGAAGCATGGTGTCTCCCATGCCAAGAACCCCACGAGGAAGATGAACGCCCCCAACAAGATGAATATTATTTTGACGATATAAAATTCATAATTTGCAATCTCAACGATGAACATGTTACTCAAGAACATATCAATGAATCTAGAAGAATAGGAGAAAGAGAGGGGAGAATCATGTCCTTAAATAAACTAACAGATTATCAGAGGAAGTAATTGAGGAGGAGGGAAATTATAACGTATAGAAGAAAAATGTCTTCATCTCCTCCATCACATCATGATACTCCTCTTCCAATAGCAGAAAAGGTGGCTCCAACACCTCCATCTCTAGTATGTGAGTTTCTTCCTAAGCTGAATCCTACAGATGACATTCAGTTGAATATAGATGTTGCAAACATGTTTGGAAAATTGAATATGACGGTCCTAGTGGTAGATATGTGTAAGATCCCTTCTGTAAAAAGTGATTTTTTGAGGATATCAAAGGTGCTATTTGAGAAGGAAGATCCTCTCATCATGTTAAACACTATGTATCTCAATTGGCCAAAATACAAGAACCCTCCCTTCTATCTCTCATTAGGCATGAATGGAATCTGCTTAAACAACTGCATGCTTGATTCATGGGCCTCAACAAATGTCATATTATTGAAGGTGATGAAACAACTTGGTTTCAAGAGAACCCAACCTTATGGAAATTTTTGTGGTATTTATTCAAGAATATTTAAGGTCTTGGGAGTATGTGAGGACATTGAGGTATTTCCGATAGATTTTCCACATATCAGTGTCCTCATGGACATATTGGTGATTGATGTCCCTAATGCCCAAGGGATGCTCTTGTCTTGGACATGTTCCTAATCCCTTGGAGGTTTCCTTAGTATGAACCTTACACATGCATATATTCCCATGGGAGATGTCACGTATGAGATCTTACATAACAGGGAAAAGAAAGATACATATGTGATGAATTTGAGGGGCCCCAATTATGTCAGTGAACACTACCATGATATACCTCCAAATATTATTGAGTATGATCCATCCAAATTACCCTTCATGTAGGAAGATGTAGTAGAGATGTTTCTCCCATGGACAGATGAAAATAAGACAACAAAATACCATAAGAAGGATTCAGAATCTATTCATATTATACAAAAGGAAGGTGAGAAAAATGAATAATTCATCGAAGATACACTCCACACAGAGCCTCCATACAATGCGAATACAAATTGCATCAATTTCAATGAAGGAAGTCTTGTTCTCATGTGGGAAAAAATAAAAGGCAAGCACATATATGAACATAATGACAACAATTCTTGGCTTGGCCCTTACATCATCAAGAAGAAGTCTAACAAAGAAAGGTACTATCTGACAGCATTAGATGGGAGATAGATGCCACTACCAGTAGATGGGTCTCTTCTCGAACCTCATCCAGGTCACATGACTTTTTCAAAGCTCATGCCCAAGGTAAGTAGGTATGTCATTTTCATTCCATCCATTTTGCATATGTATTTATCATACTAGTTTATATGCAATTCATTTTAATTCTACTCTACTTGCATATTGATTTCATGCTTAGCTTAGAATTTATTGAAAATTTGTCAAAATTTTCTTTTTTTAGCTTATTCAGTCTTTATTAAGATCATATGAGGAAAAGGATGAGTAGACCATCCTACACTTTATAGTTTGATTTTTCCTTGCAGGCACAGGCCTACTAGGAGATGTTGGAGTTCTCATGCACTCTACGACAAGGACATGTCCACAAGTAGAAGCCAAATGTTATCCCGATTTTGTGGATAACTAATTATATGTTGTCTTGAGGCCCACAGGTTGCAGATACATAGTGTTGAGAGACTACATGACCAATAATACCCTTTTCATAGATGGAAAACCCACTCACCACCACATACGGTCACAGGTTTGCAGATGGCATCCACGACACCAGTTGGCTTTCGAAAGGAAGTGGTCCTTGTTCCATGAGGTACAAGTTACTATTATGGTGAACATCATTTCAATAGTTAATCCATTTGTTTATGTTGTATCTTAGATTTCTCTAGATTTCATGATATGTGCTTGAACATTATGTATTTTTCCCTACTTCACCTTGGTGGTTGACATTGTTCCCTAGTATGTGGTTTTCCTTGGGGATGGGCATGTTACTGGGAACTCCCTTAATGAGACATTGTAACTTTCTAACCATACTTACCACTTTCCATCATTATTCCCATCCATTTCCTTATCTCTTAATATTTTAGGGTATATTCACCCAAGAAGGGGTTGTCCCTCATTCTATGGTAAGAAGGGAATAAAATCCCAGATGGGTTGATGTTGGGTAAAATATAAAATCCTTATATAAACCATCGATATGCTTCGCCTAGGGATCACCCAAAAAATAAATGAAACACTTATATTTGAATAAATGGGACCCACAATATAATAAAGAATGCTTAAAAGGTTAGATGAAGGATAGGAGGTCTCATCACAAGTTAACCCATCACGTCGATGGATATCTAGTGGTATGACATTGTCACCATATGGTCACCAAGTTAGGGGAATTTCTCTCAATTGCATGGATAAGAGAAAGGGGGTCTCATCACCATCCAAACTTCTCATTTCCCTTAGGTTTTTGTGGCTAACATTTCCACCACCTGGTCACCATGCTAGGGAAGTGACCTTCAACCTCTCCTTATGCTTGGAAAAAGCGCATTGCAAACAAAGTTACCACACACCCTCTACAAAGGTACCCAAGAATGAGACACTACGACCCCTTGTATGCCATGATCCCTATGCCCATTGAGTCTTGGACCCTACCACTTCACTCAATTGACCTGGCTTAGAGAGGGATATATTGGAAGTTCTCATTGACCTAGGGAAAGACCTACCCAATAGGACACCTTGTCAACCCTTCGATGTTTAAGCTTGACAAGTCCCATAGTGTCTTTGAGTTGTTAATTGTTTGATATATTGATATTTGATTCACATGTTTGGATGGCTTATTTATTCATTAGATTCACTTATCATGATGTTACGACTTGAGATCCTTGGAGGACCTGTTCATTTTTCTTTGCATGACCTAGTTGGTGGATAGTTTTGGGAGAACAAGCCTAGTTTGGGATTCCATGGGGCTACAAGCCCACAAGTTGGATGCTAGGGTCCCACATGATAGATGAGATAGATCAGACTTGGACAACCTTGAAAATGACTTCGACAACCTAGCCCACCCCTTGCTTGCCAAACGATTTTCCCAGGAGGGGAAAAATGTTCCACTTTTGAGCTTGATGTCATGATCTTGAGGGATAGGGCATGGTCGTGAGGTGCCACTCTTTGAAACATGGAAGTTTCAGGAGGAGAAGGGTCTTCACCATTATGAGAGTGCTTATATTCTTGACATGTGGTCTTTGGAGGCCTATCCATGATTCTCCAACATCAATGATTTCCTCAAAGTGGAAAAAGGTCCCCTAAAGGGGTGACCTCCTCCTAAATTAGGGTTTTATCTGTGCAAAAAAATGAAATTTTAAGTGAATTGTTTAATATTACTTTGTTAAGGGGGAAATATTAGGTTTTTTGACCCATAATTTTGAGTTTTACTCAATTTTTGGACAAACTATGTTAGCTACTTTTAGTATAAATAGAGATCATAAGATCTCATTTTGATACATAACTCTCCCTCATTGTGAGAGGACCTCTTCTGAAATTTTGGCCCTATTGGGTCTTTTATATCTCTTGTGCACTTGTGTATGGATATAATTATGAATGGTTGATGGAAGAAGTGATGTGCTAGCCTTGGAAGGATTTTCTATTGCTATTGTGGTGGATTGTCTTGGCATTTTTCCTTGAATTGGTATGGTTTTTACTTTCCTTCTATCATTTGTTTCAAATCAAGGTTATTGTGATAGGAACTAGGTGGGAAGTATAAGGTCATACACCCCCACCTTAGAATTCATCACTTTATGCTTCATCTTATTTCTTTAACAATGGTTTTCTAAGAGACGTATAAGGGCATACACCCTCTCAGCTTAAACTCTAGTCTAGAGAAACTTTCCTTGGGAAGTAAAAGAGATTACACCCCAAAGGAGGTATATTCTCTAGGCTCCTTTTTTAATCCATTAATGATGCAACCGCGCTCCTCAGAGTATGATCGCTCTCACCAGGACCTACCTCTTTCTTCGCCTTCAAGAGATAAATTTCTCTTCAAATCCTGTATCGGGACTTTTCTGCACCCACATGATGCTCTCCTGATGATCTCCCTTGGCCTAATTGGGAAATCAGGTTTCACGTGATCGCGAATCCTAAACTCATGGAATCGGTTCTTATAAATCCCCAAAACCTGATGACTATTTGCCCATGGCTTCCTTGCCTCTTTTCGGGAATTACTCCGTCGGGAAATCGGTACTCACATGGTCGTGAGTCACTGCTCCCACGAATCTCCGATTCCCGAACTCCGATGCCACCTGTCCTCTGCGCTATTACCTGGACCCCACGCTTCCGAGTAAATCAGGAAATCGCGTTTCGGAAATTTGTGATTTCAAATGCACAAAGTCACGCACCCTTCCAAGTCCTGATCTCCGACTTGCGATGACACCTGTCCTCCACTCAGCTACTTCGACTGTGGGACCATTGCGTTTCGGGATTTCGCGACTTCTCTGGTTGTGTGTTTCTCGTTACCGAGAATCCTGAACTATCGACCCCCGATGCACATGCGACCTCTCCTTGCCACGTCACTGCTTCCTTCTCCATTTTATCGGGGATCACAAAATTGCAAATTCTATTGCAACAATTCAGTTGTATGTGAGAACCTCGAAATGCTGAACCTCGACTCTCCAGGATCTCGTGCCACGCGTCCCTACTGCGATCGGCGGCTCTGATCTTCTCGAGAAATCGCTAATCACGATTTCATGTACAAGACTTTTGGCTCCGGAATTTACGATTCTCTGGTGAGCCGAGCTCCACTGACTCTCCTGCTCCTTGACACGTGTCTCGTCGAGATCAACGACTGAGATTCCTTCGAGAAATCATGGATCGCGATTCCTTTCTGTGAGAGTTTTACGCCTCACTAAACTCTGAATCCACGATGAGCCAAATCCTGATGGTCCCCTGGCTCCTTCCCTGCACGCTAAGGTTTAAACTGTGCGCAACTTCTCACGATCTGACGGCTCACGGGATTTCACAATCTTCCTCTATGAATCCTGACCGTCGGTTCCTCCTACTCGAGAATTCCTTCAGAAGACTAAAGCTCCTTCCTCATAAATTATTCTCGAACACTTGCACTTGCATCTCCTACCCTAACTCTCCTTGACCCAAAGCTCTTAGGCTCTCTTTCTCTGATTCTTTCAGAGGTATTTGCGTGCACTACTTGCAACAATCATTCAACAACTCCCCAAGTGTTGAATCCTTCCGATTCTGTGCACTCCCTGCAGCAGTAGTCTTTGAATATTTTTCTCAGAATCGCAACTCTGAGTCTTCTCTTGGCCTGCGCACTCCTTGCACGGCCTCAACAACTCGAATCCACTTCTGGGCAAATGAAAACAAAAGTTAAACTACTGAGCCTTCATCAATGCACTCCTTGTGGATGAATTCAACTGCACCCCTTGCAAGAATCTCCCGGCTCAGATAGAGAAACAATTGAAACTCATTCTCTCCCTCCTTCAGACTTTAGTTTCGAAACATGAAATCACATGCACAACATATATAAAGCAAATTCATAACAAGAAAACAAACATTCATAAGTACAACATCAACACACAGAGAATAGACACATAACCATGGAATTGAATCAAATATTTCTTCTATTAATTCAATATATGTACATGCATGTTCTCTACACAGTTCTCTGCTTGTTCTTCTCTTCTTTCTTCTGAATGAATAATGTTACAATGTACAAGTGAGGGCGTATATATCCGTTTTTCCCCCTTCCATCTAAAACTGTCTAATCTAGAAATAAATCTTACCTACCTGCATTAACTAGATTAAATGCCTTCTATCTACTTCAGACAAGAGAATATGCCTCAAGGTCTGATACAACATACAAAAGTGCTTTTCATAAATGGTGCATTTATATATTGGTGCATCCTTTTGAATGAAATTTCAAAAAGTTTCGGCTGGACTTGTCCAGCTATCCACTGTCTTCCATGCTGGCTCGCTTGTCTTTGGCGATGCTCCTGCATCACACTCCTTGGATTGAAAACTTTCATGGGCTCTTTTCCATGAGCTCCTCCACGGTCTGTCCATGCTTTTGAATCTCTGCTTCGCTTTCCCAGCTGGCATCTTCTACTAGGTGATTCTTCCATTTGACCAGATACTCATAGTACTCTTTCCTCCTGGTCTTCTTACCCACTCGCTTGTCCAGTATGCACTCCATCCGTGGATTTTCTGCTATCGGCATCTGCTTCATCCACTGGATCACTGGTTCCTCAGTTCCAGTCTCTACTTCTCCAGCCCTATACGGGTATAAATCTGCCACATTGAATATCAAATATATTCCTATGCCCTCGGACAACTCAATCTCATAAGCATTCTCTCTGAGTTTTCTCAAGACCTTGCATGGCCCGATTTTCTTCATTTTCAGCTTATTGTATGTTTCCCTTGGGAACCTTTCCATTCTCAGATGTGCCAGAACTAGATCACCAACTTCAAACTGAAGTTGTCTCCGATGTTGATCCGCTCTGCGCTTATACTCCCGATTTGTGTCTATCAGTCGTTGCTTCACTCTGCTGTGAAGTTCTTTCATCGCTTCAGTGAACTCTTCAGCACTAGCACTACTAGTAGCAGTCTGCTCTGACTCCCTCAGTTCAGATACTCCTCTTGGTTGCCTGCCATATACAATCTCAAATGGAATTTTTCCTGTGCTCCTGTTCACTAAGTCGTTGTATGCGAACTTTGCCTGTGGTAATATGTTGTCCCAGCTGCTGTGGTGTTCTGTCACCAAGCTTCTCAGCAAGTCTCCCAGACTTTTGTTGACCACTTTTGTCTATCCGTCTGTCTGCGGCTGATAAGCAGAACTAAATGCCAAGTTAGTTCCTAGCTTCTTCCATAAGGTCCTCCAAAAATTCCCTATGAATTTAGTGTCCCTGTCTGAAACTATGCTTTTCGACAATCCATGAAGTCGAATAACTTCTTTGAAGAACAAATTTGTGATGTGAATCGCATCACTGGTCTTCTAGCATGGAATAAAATGTGCCATCCTTGAAAACCTGTCTACCACCACAAAGATGGAATCAACCCCTCTCTGCGTCCTCGGCAAGCCCAGTACAAAGTCCATGCTAATTGCCTCCCATGGTCTCTCTGGTATGGGCAATGGCTGATAAAAACCTGCATTCTGTTTCCTTCCTTTTGAATGTTGGCAAATCCTACATCTGTCAACAAATCGCTTGACATTGACTTGCATGCCTGGCCAAAAATATGATTCTCTCAGCTTTGCAAACATTTTTTCATGGCCAAAGTGTCCTTCTAATCCACCACTATGTTTCTCTTTCAACAAGTTCTCCCTCATGGAGCAATTCGGAATACACAGTTGATTGCCTCTGAACAACAATCCATCCTGGATCATATAATCTATCCACGGGCTCCGATATCTGAGAAATGGATTCTCAGCTGCCTCATATGCCTCTGCAAAATCTTTATCACCTGCATACATGTCCTTCAGATTTTCATAACCCAATGTTTTGACTCAGAACTCCTGCAGCAATAAACACTTCCTTCTCAAAGCATCAACCACTTTGTTAGTAGTACCTGAAATATGCTTAATCACAAACGTGAAATTCTGCATATACTCTACCCATTTTGCATGTTTCTTATTCAACTTCTCCTATTGACTCACAAACTGCAATGCATGATTATCACTGTACAATACAAATTCTTTTGGGATCAAGTAATGCCTCCACTTATTCAACGCCTGTATGATAGCATAAAATTACTTATCATACGTGGAGTACTTCAGTTTCACTTCGTCCATCTTCTCGCTGAAATATGCAACTGGTCTGTCTTCTTGACTCAGGACCGCTCCTATGGAAAATCCACTTGCATCACATTTCACCTGAAATGTCTTCTTGAAGTCCGACAATACCAACACTAGTTGTTCCGTGATCTTCCGCTTCAACAAATTGAAGCTCTTCTCAGCCTCTACTGTCCAATGAAAAGATTTATGTCACTTCTTCACCGTGTCCATCATCGCTGCACTAATTCCACTGAAATTCCTGATGAACTTTCAGTAGAAACTAACTAAACCATGGAAACTCCTCACCTCGAAAATATTTCTCGGTGATGGCCAATTCTTAATCACTTCCACCTTACTCGGATCCATTTTCAATTCATTTGCCGATATGACAAAACCCAAGTAAATGAGCTCTGTCTTCATGAATGAGGACTTCTTCATATTAATCAACAACTTCTCCTGCTGTAGTTTTCTCATCACAATGGCCAAATGCTTCAAATGTTCGGCCTTTGTCTTGCTGAAAATCAGTATATCATCTAGATATACGACGAAAAATTTCCCGATGAACTCCTTCAAGACTTCATTCATCAGCCTCATGAATGTACTTGGTGCATTCGTCAAGCCAAACGGCATGACCAACCATTCATAAAAACCCTTGTTTGTTTTGAATGTTGTCTTCCACTCATCACCTTTCCTCATGCGAATCTGGTGATATCCGCTCTTCAGATCAATCTTCGAAAAATAATTTGCCCCACTCAGGCAATCCATCAGATCATCCATTCTCGGCAGTGGAAACCTGTACCTGATGGTAATTTTGTTGATCGCTCTTGAATCGGTGCACATTCTCCAACCTCCATCCTTCTTTGGACTAAGCACCATCGGAACGGCACACGGACGCAGGCCTTCTCTGACAAATTCCTTGTCCAAATACTCCTGGACCTGCTTCTTGACCTCCTCATTTTCCTGTGGCGTCAATCTGTACGCCGCTTTGTTCGACAAACTGGCTCCTAGTATGAGATCGATGTGATGACTCACACTCCTCATCGGTGGTAACGAATGAGGTAATTCGTCCACGATGATGTCAGCGAACTCTCCCAGCAGTTCCTGAATCTCATCTGGTAAATCGTCCACTCTTGTGCTAGTCAGAACAATCCTCGGTTTTTTGACCACAAAGAATTGTGGATCTTCCTTCTTCTCCATCTCTGTAAGAAGTTCCTTCCCACTCATGAGAAGTATTGTGTTGCTCACTTCCGGCTTCATTTCTTTATCCTTTATCGAAAGCAATCTATGTGTCCTCCCATCCTTCTCTAAAGTGTATGTGTTCATCCTCCCATCATGAACTAGATTTCGGTCATATTTCCATGGTCTACCCAACAATAAATGACATACATCCATGAGAATGACATCACATAAGACCTTATCTTTATATCCCCCTATCTTGAATTCAACTAAACACTATTTAGTGACACTCACCTGATGTCCCTTCTGTAGCCATGAAACTTTATATGGACTCGGGTGATCAGTTGTCTCTAGCTCCAGGTTTTCCACCATCTCGGTTGAAACGAGATTATCTATGCTACCATTATCAATAATAACCTTGCATACCCAGTCGTTGGTTTTGCAACCTGTCCTAAACAGTCTGGTCCTTTGTACTAAGTCCTCCACCTCCTTCGCGAGTGTTAAAAGAACTTTTCGCATCATCAGCGACCTTCCACCTTCTGTGTCTTCATTCTCAACATCATGCCTCTACGCTTCAGAGATGTGAGCTTCTCCACTTTCCTTCTTTTTCTCTGGACACTCGAATGACTTGTGCCCATCCTTTCCACACGTGAAGCATGTGATTACTCCACCTCGACCTCTTCCCCTACCTCTGGTACGAGGAAAAGTGTTTGCGTCAGAATAATCTCCTTTTTTCTTTGTATGTTGTCCTCTCTGTTCGACATATTGTTGTCCTCGCTGTGAGGTTCCACCTCTCTCAATTTTACCTTGAGGTTTCTTCCATTCCTCCTTGGGCTTCTGGTATTTCTCCTGGGCAACTGCCTTGCCTCTGGGCTGACTTCTGCCTTTCCCTCGCTGACCTTTCTTACGGCTCAGCTTCTCTTTGGCTTTTAGAGCCATATGATAAGCATCCTCCACCGTTATGATGGTTGTCATGCTTAATTCATCCTGAATGTCATATCCCAGACCATTCAAATATCTGGAAACCTTCTCATCATCGCTCTCCCGATGACCTGCTCTGATGTTCAGTCGATAGAATTCCTCAGTGTATTCTTTCACTGTCATCAGCTTCTGTATCAGGTTCTGCGTCCTCCTGAACAGTTTGATTTGATAGTCCCTTGGGATGAATTTTTCTTTCATCTTCGCAATCATTCGATCCCAGCTTTTAATTTTCTGCTTTCCTTTGGAACGTCTATCTGCTTGAAGCTCATCCCACCATAATGTTGCATGTCCCTTCAATAGGGTAACAACATGCCTAACCTTTTTATCCTCTTCGATATCCTCATAATCGAAGTAGGTGTCAAGAGATCTAATCCAATATAGTAGCTCTTCTGCATCCAGACTTCCTTCATAAGCTGGAATGTCCATTTTTGTTTTTGAACTCATTCGTGCAATAGATTTAATTAACCGCTTGTTGGCTGTGTCTTCGACTGCAACTTCTCCTTGTTGTTCAGCTTCAGCTTCGCCTTCGAAGTCACTTAGATCTCCAGCATTGGCTGTGCGTCTATGCACTGCCTCCATATCTTCTAGTCTTGCTCGAAGATCTCTCATTTACCTTTCCAGTTCTGGATTTCCTATCAGCCTGCCTCTTCTTCTCACCTCCCTGTCTTCTGGGTCGAGTGACTGTCTTTCTCTTTTGGGCGGCATGGTGAACTCTCTCTCTATCTGCTAAAGAAAACAAAGAGTCAATCCCGCTCTGATACCACTCTGTGTGTATCAGAGTGCTTTCCCCCTCTTCACTCCTCTTGCCTGAAATATACAGACAAGATATCTGCTCTGATACCACTCTGACGCAATCACACTTCTTGGAGCACGATCACTCTCACCAGGACCTCCCTCTTTCTTCACCCCGAAGAGCTAAATTGCTCTTCAAATCTCGTATCGGGACTTTTCTGCACCCACAGGATTCTCTCCTGATGACCTCCCTTGGCCTTATTGGGAAATCGGGTTTCGTGTGACCGTGAATCCTAAACTCATAGAATCGGTTTTTATAAATCCTCGAAACCCGATGACTATTTTCCCACGGCTTCCTTGCCTCTTATCGGGAATTAATCCGTTGGGAAATCAGTACTCACGTGGTCGTGAGTCACTGCTCCCATGAATCTCCAATTCCCAAACTCCGATGCCACCTGTCCTTTGCGTTGTCGCCTGTACCCCACGCTTCCGGGTAAATCGGGAAATCGCATTTCAGAAATTAGCGATTTCAAATGCACAAAGTCACAGAGCCTTCCAAGTCCCGATCTCCGACTTACAATGACACCTGTCCTCCATTCAGCTACTTTGACTGTGGGACCATTGGGTTTCTGGATTTTGCGACTTCTTCGGTCGTGTGTTTCTCGTTACCGAGAATCCCTAACTGCCGACCCCCTATGCACGTTCGACCTCTCCTTGCCACGTCACCGCTTCCTTCTCTGCTCTATCGGGGATCACGAAATCGTGATTTCTATTGCAGCAATTCATTTGTATGCGAGAACCCCGAAATGCCGAACCTCGACTCTTCGGGATCTCGCACCATGCATCCCTGCTGCGATCGGCGACTCTAATCTTCTCGGGAAATCTCTAATTGCGATTTCATGCACAAGACTTTTGGCTCCGGAAGTTCCGATTATCCGCTGAGCCGAGCTCCACTGACTCTCCTGCTCCTTGACATGTGTCTCACCGAGATCAATGGCTAAGATTCCTTTGAGAAATCGCGGATCGTGATTCCTTCCTGTGAGGGTTTTACGCCTCAGTAAACTCCGAATCCACGATGAGCCGAATCCCGATGGTCCCCTGGCTCCTTCCCTGCACGCTAAGGTTTAAACTGTGCGTAACTTCTCACGATCTGACGGCCGACAGGATTTCACAATCTTCCTCTGTGAATCCTGACCATCGGTTCCTCCTACTCGAGGATTCCTTCAGAAGACTAAGGCTCCTTCCTCAGAACTTATTCTCGGACACTTGCACTTGCATCTCCTGCCTGAACTCTCCTCGACCCAAAGCTCTTGGGCTCTCCTACTCTGATTCTTTCAGAGGTATTTGAGCGCACTCCTTGCGGAAATCATTCAACAACTCCCCAAGTGTTGAATCCTTCCGACTCTGCGCACTCCCTGCAGCAGCAGTCTTTGAATATTTTGCTCAGAATCGCAACTCTGAGACTTCTCTTGGCCTACGCACTCCTTGCACGGCCTCAACAACTCGAATCCACTTCTGGGAAAATGAGAACAAGAGTTAAACTACTGAGCCTTCATCAATGCACTCCTTGCGAATGAATTCAACTGCACCCCTTGTAGGAATATCCTGGCTCATATAGAGAAACAATTGAAACTCATTCTCTCCCTCCTTCAGACTTCAGTTTTGAAACATGAAATCACATGCACAACATATATAAAGCAAATTCATAACAAGAAAACAAACATTCACGAGTACAACATCAACACATAGAGAATAGACACATAACCATGGATTTGAATCAAATCTTTCTTCTATTAATTCAATATATGTACATGGATGTTCTCTACACAGTTCTCTGCTTGTTCTTCTCTTCTTGCTTCTGAATGAATAATGTTACAATGTACAAGTGAGGGTGTCTATATCCGTTTTCCCCCCTTCCATCTAAAATTGTCTAATCTAGAAATAAATCCTACCTACCTGCATTAACTAGATTAAATGCCTTCTATATACTTCAGACAAGAGCGTATGGCTCGAGGTCTAATACAACATACAAAAGTGCTTTTCATAAATGGTGCATTTATATATTGGCACATCCTTTTGAATGAAATTTCAAAAAGTTTCGGCTGGACTTGTCTAGCTGTCCACTGTCTTCCATGCTGGGTCTCTTGTCTTGGGCAATGCTCCTGCATCAATTAACCCAATAGTAAAGGAACTAGTCATACATTTTTTTATAACAGATATAAAATCATTTCCTTGGGAAACACAATTTTTGGTCTTTTAAAAGGTCTCTTGCTTGAAGTTGATGTGTCTCATTGAGAGGAGGCTTCCCCCACTAGGGCATCCCATCTCTCCCAAAACTCTAATTTATTTTACAAACTTTAACCTACAACCATTAGGGCTTCATAACCATAACTACTAACACTCTCATAACTCCTAAACTAACCCTAGACTAGCTCTCTAACTTCACTCATCTAGTCTAGTAACTAGGGTGCACTTTTTGAGTTAGTTCTTGACAAATTTTCATGGTTGATTTTGATGTTGCACACCATTGAATTTTATAGCCATAAGACTTCATTTTTCTGCAGAAAACACATGTTTACAACAACCATCTTATCTATCTTCTTAAGTGCCATTTTTCATCCTATGTTCATTGCTAAGTTTTATGCTGATTGACCTAACTAGTCTAGATCTTTATATGATGATTTTAGATGTTTTATTTGCTGATATTAACTGATATATACTTCTTAAAATTAGGGAAAACAATATCAAATTGTTGATCCAATTAACATCTATCATTGGAAAGTGTATTTTCGTGTGTCTCGGGTAGGTCCAATCATCCAGAGAAGTAGTATACATGTGGTGCAACAATTACTTGACATGCAAGGCATATTTCCCTACCTTTTATTCCACTTAGAATTGACCTATAGGGGATTCACTTCCATTTCCCTCTACCTCCATATCAATCCCCCTAGGTCCATTGAGATCAGCTCCCTAGAGTGACCTAGTCACCCTTGAAGTGCAGGACCTACATCAAGGTGACATTGGGTGTAGGATTTCCAAGTTGTTGTGCTTGTTTCTTGGTTGGGTAGGGATTTTCCCAACATACAAATTTCTCTATAACACTACCCTCAATATGAGAAATGTGATTGAGGACGATGACAGGATCCTTTAATACTAGGCTCTACATGCTATCAACATGGCACCCCATCGAGTGTTAAAAATTTGGAGGACATGAGGGTGGGTTTTGGTCCACTTATGTGTGCATGGGTCATGATATTATTTAATATAATATCTTTGGGTGCAACCACACGTTCTACCACTACCTCAAGGTGACACGTGGCTCCAATTTAGGCCCTCACGGGAACCTTTCCCAATGGTGAAAAAATCCTCGCTTTCCACCATTGGATCCAACCCCTTTGGGAATTAAAAATTTCAACATAAATATGGAAGATGATTAAATTAAAAGGAGAAAAAGAAAAATAAATTTGAATTAGTTAATCAACTTAAATA
>JASDQU010816021.1:22419-34421 GCA_032191745.1 Picea mariana
GGGGGGGGGGGGATATGGAGGGAAATTATTTATCAATTTTAAAATAGGGAGTTGAGTAATTAATAAGAAAAGGGGAGAATTTTTTTTTAATAGGATTGATAAAGGTAAAGAGGTAAACGAGATTAAAATTAGTTAAAATTTAAATTGGTTAAAATTTAAATTGAAAGTAGTATTTAGGATAAATTGAAAATTAAAATGATGGATAATGAGAAAAGTTTTAGCAATAGATAAAGCATGAAAATAGGTTAATTTGAGGAGGAATATGCAGGGAAATTATTGATCAATTTTAAAATAGGGAGTGGAGTAATTAATATGAAAAGGGGAGAATTTTTTTTTAATAGGATTGATAAAGGTAAAGAGGTAAACGAGATTAAAATTAGTTAAAATTTAAATTGAAAGTAATATTTAGGATAAATTGAAAATTAAAATGATGGATAATGAGAAAAGTTTTAGTAATAGATAAAGCATGAAAATAGGTTAATTTGAGGAGGAAAAAAAAGTTAAATAAAAGAATAAAAAAAGAGAGGAGAAACTGGGGCTTTAATAATTAAAGCGATGGATAAGGGATTTCCAAAATCAGTTAAGCTTGAAATCATCTTCACAATTAAAATTGTTATATTGTTTTTTTATTTGAAGGGATTTCTTAATGATATATAAGGAGTAGTGGGGACTTGGCACTAAAATTTTGGTGTGATTAAAATGAATAAGGTAGTTGTTATTATGAGAATGCTCAACGATAGTAAATTTGGTTAGGTAGTTATGAACAATATCAACGATATGTTATTTTAGGTGAGTTTGTATAAATTTATTCATTTGGACGATGTAAGATTTTCCACAGGAACAAGGAATCTGATAAACACCTTGAGATAACACTAAGTCAAAAAAAAATTTGACACTTCTAAATAATTGTAATAGGGTTTTATGAGGTTTAAAGAGTATTTTTGTATTATTTTTGTCTAATCAATGATTGTATGTATGTAAGGGAACATAATTTTCCCTTGAGGAGGAAAGCTTGGGAGGGGGTTCCTAGTTTTGAGATGGAGGATGGAGGGAAAATCGTCATTGATTTGGGAAATAGAATATCCATTAGCTAGGAGGTAATCATTAAGGATGATTATTTATTTGTTTAGGTGTTGGGGGTGGGAATTTTAATGGCTCTAAATATAAGAGTTATAAGAATGATAGATTCTTTAGTAGGGTGATGATGGGATTATGCATGAAAGAATCTATTAGTATGAGTGTTTTTTTTTAAATACTTGGTTTGAGAGAGTTCCATCTAGTTCCTAAGACATCCAATAAAGGAAGAGAATTATGTTGTTGAGTTTCCATCATAAATTGAATAAGGGGAGACTAGTTATTTATTCAATAATGTAATGATTTTAAGGATGAATGGATAAGGGTCCAAGTGACAAAAGTGACATAAACAAAACAAAACGAATGTTGAGTTTGATATGGAATTTTTTTAGGGAAAAAGTTTCAAATTGTTCCATAAATATGTTTTCCACTATGGAGGATAAGGATGACCCCTTTGTTGGCTGACCTACAAAAGGTTGAAATTTATTAGCTAAGAATATTGATAAGGCATAGGTTGGGGCTCTAATTGTGTTAACAATAGGTCATAGAGGGTTGTTTTTCTTGTGGAAATTAGGTTTCCCATAATTTTCAAGGGTTAAGGGTTGTGAGGAAGTAAACACTTTTTAGTAGGAGAATTTATGGAGGACAATTTAATGGCCTTAGTAACCAAGTTGTTGATTTTATTGATGGGATTCCTGGGGCAAGGTTGTTAAGAGGAGGAGGTTAGAATATCAAGTAATTTGGACTCTTAATATGATTTATTCATGATGACAGATGCATTCCCTTTATTGTATTTTACAATAACAACATTAGGGTTATCACTAAGATAACAAAGTTTGTAGTATTTCTCCTTGGAGAGATTAGGATTGGGAAGTTTTCTTAAGAAAAGGACATGGGAAAAACATTACTTGATCTCCTTAGCTTCATGAATGGGAATATCAAGGGTGATCGATTCAATTAATAAATGATATACTCAATTGGAATGTGGAAAGGGACCACAACATATTTAAATCCTTTTTTTAATAATATGGAGGGTGGGGGGATATAGAATCAATAGAAGAAATATTAGTGATCATTGTTGAGGGGAACAAGGGATGGTGGGGTATTAGTGACAAAGAATTGGGGATTAATTTCAACATCTATCACCTTTAGCTTCCTATCACGTCTATCACCTTTAACTTCCTCCTATGAAGAAGAATGTGGGATGAGGGGAAGAAGGGAGGAAAGGATTTTATTTTTTATTTTTTAACACATCTATCACCTTTAGCTTTCTCCATTGTACAATTGAATAATTATCACCACATATAATTATTTCTAATAATTAATTGAATGCATCAAGTGCTTCTACTTAACAATTTTTCCATTCTTTCTTTTACTTTTTCACACATGTATGAAAGAGTATGATTTGATGATAGTAATATCCATGTTTCATTATAGGTAGGAAACATTTTTCACCTACTATGACACTCTTTCCTTAATAACATTTTTGTCAAATCACCTCATGTTAGAGAAGTATTTTTGGAGTTTCTTCTTGACAATTTTTTCTTTCTTTATTTTGCTTTGTTCACATGTGCATGAAAAAATATGACTTGATGATAGCAATACCCATGTTTCATTATAGGTTGGAAATTTTTTTCACCTTCTATGACATTCTTTCCTTAATAACATTTTTGTCAAATCACTTCATGTTAGAGAAGTGTTTTGGATTTTAGTATAGTGTTATTATTGATGTTTGATAAGTTTCATGAATTCCATGCTTATAGTGTTTTTATTGATTTTAGACACTCTTTTCTTAATATCATCTTAATCAAATCACCCTTAATTTAAATTTTTTTTAATAGATTTTCATTGTCATTTTTTGGATGTTATTTTTTAATATCATTAAATGTCCATACATATAATAGCTTTTAAAAATATTTATTTTCTTTACCCATGTGAAAGAGGTGACTTTGAAGAGTTCTGAAGTTTGATCTTTGAGGTTTATTAGCTCTAAAGGGCTCTATATTGAGAACTTATTAAGAACAATATATTATCACTATTGGTTATGATTATTTTCCCTATCTCAAATATACATATACATTAAAGAATAAGTGTATATTATAATGTTTAGTGAAACATGTTATGACAATCTATTTTTTAAGTAGATATCAAGGAAATGTGAAACACAATATAAATTTAGTTAATTTTTTAGTAATATTTGTAATTATGTTTAATGGATAACCTATAGTGTAAATGATGTTATATTCAATTATCTGTATCATGAAATTTAATTATGTATATTCTCAAATTAAATTTTAATAAGAATGTTAATGTTTTGATGATAATATTCTCTTGATGACACTCATGACCATTTAGTAGTTGTTATGTGGTATCATTTTTTATATGTTATTATTATGGTTAAGTATTTGTATATTATTGTTAGAGTTTATGATAATATAACCTAAATATAATCAACTAACCTCAACATTTATATATGAAATGTCTAAAATTCATTTTGTCATTAAAAAAACAAATGAATTATAATACACTACCATATATAATTACTTATATACATTAATAAGATATATAATTTAATTTAATTAATTATATACATCTATATCATACATATTTTATTAAATTTATTATTATAAATAAATTCAAATAATTTTATAGCAAAACTATACAAACTTTCTTATTTACTAAGTTTCATGTAAATAAAAAAATTGTTTTTAATCTAGAAGTTTGATTAATAATATTCCGATTTCCAAAAAACATTCCAAGTTGGTTACATGTCTTTTTATATATATATATATATATATATATATATATATATATATATATATATATATATATATAAATATAATTTTATTAAATATAATTTTATTAAATATAATAAGGTTTGTTGACTAAGCTTATGATAACGTAGATATTGTTTATTAAAACAAATTATATTGTTGTGTACAAAAATATTAAACAACTATAAGAGAATTTCTATTTCTTAAGATTTAGGAGTGGAGGATTAGTTTTTTTACATAATTAAATTTCTTTAACACTTTTATATATTAACTATTTATAATGAAAATGTGTAGCTTATAAATACTCTCATTTTTCTATGAATTAAGAGAATTTTCATTTTTTTAATATTTAAGAGTGAAATATTAATTCTTTTACACAAATAAATTCTTAGAACCCTTTAATACATTAAATATTTATAATGAAAATGTTTGTATCTTATAAATATTTTTATTTTCCTATATTTTAAAGATAAAAAAGAAGATATTAATTACTATAACCACTTTTACCAAAAAAATCTAGAAAATAGATCCTACCAATGTGCCACCTCCCTAACCATTAACAAAAAGAATCATAAAGAATAATACTATATGACTTGCTATAAAATGTTTAAAAATACTATAACATCCATCTATGGTCGTGCATATTATCATTTTTGTCTTTATCGAAAAAACTATCATAAAGTAATGATATTATCATTTTTGTCTTAATCGAAAGAACTATCACAAAGTACTTAAAAATAAGTAATGATATATGAAAATATAAAATGTTTAAAAAATACTATAAGATTCGATCTTATATGAAAATATAAAATGTTTAAAAAATACTATAAGATAAAATGTTAAAAAAATACTATAATATCCATCTATAGAATTAGAAAAATATCTCATAAGAAAAAATTATGTAACGAAATTTTATTGCATATAAAACTTAAATTATAATAATAATCTAACTATATCATTAAAACTCAATCTATTTCAAGCACGAGTTTATTGGTATTGTTCCATTCTCATCTTAGCTTCCTTTTTGGACTTTCAATGGAATGCATCAAACGCTATGTCATCTCCGACACATGTAGTCGTCATGTATACTTCATAAATAGTATATGTAGTCGTCATCGTCATGTATATGTCATAAATAGCCTAGAAAGCTCTATTCGGCAAGGCATATTATTGTTATAAATAGCATAGAATGCTCTTTTTGCCGAGGCATATTATTAGAAAGCTCTTCTCGGCAAGGTATATTATTGTTATAAATAGCATAGAATGCTAAGGCATATTATTGTTGTGTAGCTTATTTAGGGTAGATTATTTGGTTTATTTGAGGTTTGGTTTCTATTATGTTACAAAGTTATATTTAGAAGTTTGAGGTGTTGGTTTAGTTGGTTAGTGCATCGTTTGTAAAGTTTTGTTACACTTTCAAAATCACAAGTTAACTCTAAAAAGTTGAGATCGAACAACACTTAAACCATAATAACATTGTGTAAGTATGTTACTTGTTTATTTTCAAA
Source organism: Picea mariana (assembly GCA_032191745.1). Classification (NCBI taxonomy): domain Eukaryota; kingdom Viridiplantae; phylum Streptophyta; class Pinopsida; order Pinales; family Pinaceae; genus Picea; species Picea mariana. The sequence goes on from JASDQU010816021.1 coordinate 27,776, forward strand.
TATGTAGAAAACACTGACTGATGCATATTTTGATATATGTGTTAGATGTGAACCAGCACTGACCACACTTGGTGCATATTGCAACACAAGTCACATGTGAACCATGGCCCACTCAATGAAATAATATTGTTTTCATGTGTTACACTTTTTTACTAGATTGATCTTCTTAACTAGACTATTTTGTTCCTTCTAATTTTTCTATCTGCATTCTATATCTAAAAGAGTGTCATCAACATTAAATCACCCATCGCTTCAAAAACTTGTAAAAGGATTGGATATAAAAAAAAAATATTTCCAAGAATAGAAAAAAAGACCATAATATTTGGTGTTAACAACCCAACATTTGTTGATAATTTGAAGACCTTGATGTGTAGTTATATCATTTTATGTAAATACAATTTGGACACTTTAAATAATTTTTTGGTAGTTCATAAGGAGCCAAAGTCCCATTCCAACTAAATCATTCTTGATCTTGGGTTATTAACATGTTTCCTTACATTCGTGAAAGATAAACTCTTAGCTAATATTCTACATAGTTTTAAGTTAAACATAGTTTTAAGTTAAACATAGTTTTAAGTTAAAATCTGAAACCAAAATACTATTTTAACTCGAGTTACTAATATCCAATAAATATTCAATGTCTCATATAATCATCACTAAAACTTGAGAAAATGAATGTAATGTGGTATTTAGGAGCACCTAGTGCTTAACCCTCTATGTGAAGTGTAAATGCTAGAACTATAATGAACTTAACCTCATTTTAGTTGGACAACTTTTTTCGACGAACGAGTTTGTCCATAAATTTTCATAAGAAGGCATATTAAAAGGTAATGAAAAAGTTGTAAATCAATCCTAAAACATTGTTTTTATTATCTCACCCGTTTTATTCAACCCATTTAATAAATAGATTTTTTCGTTGTATTTACACACATTATGTTATCAACCCTTTATTTCTCTTTAAAAAAATACACATGGAAACAAATCACTCACGTATAGGATGAATATAAGATTGCCTTGGGGTGGAAATGTTAGTGGAGTTATATGTTATGAAGTAGGCCAATGAAACCCTAGATGGAACGAATTGAGAGCGAACCAGGCCTCTGTGGTTGGGATCTACGTGGACTATTGGAAGTGGAACCGACTTAGGGATTATGTGTCTAGGGTTTATGTGGGGGTAGGTTGTCAGGATAGGGGGTGCCACATTTAATGCAGGTGTTCTGGTAGGTCCTAAGGTAAATGGCAATAGATACCAAGGGTGATGGCGATGGCCTGGTTGATGATTATTGGTGGATTCAAGGGTGCATTCACAAATTAGATGAGGTGTAGAAGGAGGAGATAAGATTGTACCGCCAAACATTAAAAAAAGATGACGTAAGGCTAGGAAGGATGGAGATAGGGCTCGTGGAACACACTACCGTCAGGACAGGTGGTGAAACTGAGGGAGGAGAGAAGGATTTTTGTAACATCGAGATTATCAATGAGTTATTTTCTTAGGAGGCTAACTAAGGAGGTGACTCTTTTGATCATCCGAGTAATATCCATCTATTCTCTCCACGGGCGATCTTGGAGGGAAGTCACTATAACAAGGGTTTAGAGGAGGGAGGGGTGGTTGCTAATGATGTAGAACAAAAGGTGGATACATATACCTCACTGTTAGAAGCGACAAGGAGAATCACGAGCGACACTGAGAAAAAAAGGGTTGCAGTGCTGGAGCCAGAGGCTAAAGGAGTTGGTATACTACGGGGTGCCGAAGTAGGGAGATGTGGAGCAAGGTTTGAGTTAGAAGAGACACATCCTTTCAACTATTTTAAGGGAAGTAGAGCTATCATTTTAGAGTCTAGAGTGGAGGGTCCTGTCACTATTGAGACTGTATATTTAAGTAGTGTGGCAGGGGTGAAGTTACAAACTGGCTTAAAGGCTTGGAGAGTAAAAAAAACAAAACAATCTGTAACCCTTGGTAGGGATATCAGGATGAATGAAGTTGCAATTTACTCTGAGCATGGACTAGTAGGTAGATTTGTATACTGGTCCATGGTGGCTAGGGATATACTCAAATGGATGGAGGATACTTGGCAACCTGTGCTAGGATATTTACCAGAGGTCATCATATTGACAAAAGGTTGGTTTTGTTTTCTATTCAAGTCCTCGGAGGATGCACAGGAGATGCTGAACAAAGTCTGGGTGGTAAAGAATGGGAGTCTCATGCTTAAAAGATGGAACTATGCATTTAACCAAGAGAAGGAACACATCCAGTTTAGGAATATATGGGTATTGTTACCAGGATGTCCGCTAGTATTATGGAACCTAGAGGCTTTTATGGTTATAGGTAATACTCTAGGGAAATTCCTATTTTCAAATAGAAGACTACTTATAGGACATGACAGGAGGATGGGGAAAATGTTGGTATATTTTAACTTAAATGAAGGGTTACCAACATAAATAGATATAGGTTGGAGGGGAATGGTATATCATCAGAAGATGGATTATTTGGGTATCCCGTTCATGTGTTCAGTTTATAAAGAAATGAGACACTTGTGATATCAATGCTTAGGGATGTGGAAAAAATAGACACCAAACTAGATTGAAAAGGAGTGTAGTATGAAGGTGGTTTTACAACCAAACGTCTCGAGAACAACCTCAGATAGTGTTATAGATGTTGGTAAGCTATTATTCCCGAGTTCATTTTTTCCTTCCTTGCTTCCTGTCTTTAATAAAAGTAGGAGGTGGGATCCTAGATTGGCTTCTAAACATTTAGCATTAGATTTGAATGGAGTGTTAGGATCTGAATGTAAAATTTCAAGGGAAGTCTCTCGTGAGGGTCTTAAGGTTTTGTGGGGGGAGGACACCCAAGAAGAAGTATCAGCTATGCCTTTGGGAAATAATCCTACCAAGGTGGAGGAGTGGTAGGTCTGTCTAGGGAGGGTGTTCGTAGAGACGAGAACAAGGATTTCTGGGGGATGGGGGAGTCTTGAACTAGATTTGTCAATAGTGGAACAATCAAGAGCTCTGTGGGGGAAGGGGGATAAGGCTAATCCTGGAGATAATGGTAAATGTGCGGTTGATGAGTGTTTAATTTTGGAGGGGGATAACTGTAACTATGAAAATAAGGCAGAGAGGGAGGTTCTATGGAGTGTTCTTATTTCAACTAGTGTAGGAGGTGAGTGCAGCCCGATTTTACCATTCCAGATGCTAACAAACACATTTGGGGCACCTGCGAAGGTAGGGCACTCAAAATTCCATAACTTTGTTGTGACCATCCGTGATACTTTGTCTACTATTTGTTCAGAATACTGGGTGGGGAACGCATCACAAAATGTTACAGATGTATTAAAAAGTGGGATTGTCGATGGTTTTTTGGCTTCTCAAAGCATGGTTTGCCAAAGAAATTTTGTGATTAAACAGTTTTCGTCATCTAGTATAGGATCAAAGGTAAGGGGGTAGATTACATCATTAATGGAAACAATAGCTAAAAATGGTGGGGTTGGTGATGGGGATCTCACTTCCCTGATAAAAGAAGTCTGAAATGATTGTTCCTCCTGAGTTACCTAAGACAATTATATCAAGAACGATTGGGTCACTCGTAAATTTAGGGAGCTCGATTTGCAAATTAATTGTTGTTTCAAACATTGATGCCTTCTCTAGTGTAAACTCGGAGGAGAGGGTGAAGAATACACCCTAAAAAGAAATGGATGTTAATTTGGGTGGGGTTGGAAATGGGTGTATTGTTGCTTTGAGTGTTAAGCAACAGTTTGAATTGATTTTTTTTTTTGAGTTTGATGAGGTGCTTATAACACTCATTCCTTCTTATAAACAAATTCTTAACCGGGCTCCTTTGCTGATTTATTTTGGGGGAGATCATTTACCCATCACTATAGACATAATTATGAGGAAAGAGACTGATAAGAAAGGGCCTACACATAACCCAGTGGGAGAAGTTACACTCTTAAAATGGATCGATGATTATGGGGGAGATCTTTTACCTTTGAATATTGAAAGGAATTTGAAGGAGGAGATTGATAGGAAATGACCTGCTCATATTTCGGTGGGTAAGGATTCACTCTTAAAAGAGGTTGCTCATGGACGTCTGGAAAACAAAATTTCCCCTTTTAAAACTAGAAGTGTGAGGAATCTAGGGAAGGATAAGGCGTTAATTGTCAATACAAATCCCCTAATGACAGATGGTGCACGGGATCTTAGAGCTCAAAAAGCCCTGGCTAGGGTTAAAAAATGATCATAGAAACCCTAAACATTAGGGGAGTGGGGGGAACTCCAAAACACTTAGCACTCAAAAGATTCCTAGCAATAAATAAACTAGATGTGCTACTTGTTCAATAAACTATGGTTAGTGAAGAAAAAGCAAGAGATACTTTTGTCAAACTTATCCCTAATTGGTATTTATGTGGGGTGGATTCTTCTAAATTATCAAGAGGTTTGTTAACTGCCTGGAACCCATTGAAACCTTATTTTTCTGCTTATTGGAACCTTGGAGGGACACTTCTAGAGGGTTTAGAAAAAGACCTGGAAAAAGATTGAAGGTGATAAATTTCTAAGGACTGTATATTGACAAAGAGGATTTCTGGGAGGATATTAAAAGGGATGGTGTACTTAAATATTGTAATCTTATATTTTTTAGAAAGTTGGCTTAGGTTGATGGACAATTGGTATGGATTGTTGGTTGTGATTGATGTCAACCATTGGAGAGTGATATTGTAGATTGATTTAAAACCTTAGTGATTGATTTCTAGCGTTGGAGAAAGTCTGGTAGCAAATTCTAGTAGCACAAAGTTTTGGGTAATGGACCCAAGTTTGTTTGATATATAATGGTATGAGTTTTGATATATTTGTAGGTAATACTATTCTATATGTATATTACATTTCATGCCATTTCTGGTGGTATGTGGAATGTCACATAAATACTCACGGTTTGAAAGTTATGGCCTTACGAAGTTTAAGGACCCTCATATGATTGGCTTGAAACCCCAAAAGGTCAATGAAGTCAAAGTGCTTGCAAAGAAGAAATTATTTAAATAATAAAGTGAAGTGACAAAGTCAAAGAGGATTATTTAAACAATAAAGTGAAGTGACAAAGTCAAAGAGGATTATTTAAATAATAAAGTGAAGTGACAAAATCAAAGAGGATTATTTAAATAATAACGTGAAGTGACAAAATCAAAGAGGATTATTTAAATAATAAAGTAAATGGAGAAATTTCTAATAATGGAAAGTGGTTATAAGAAGGTTAACCCTAAAATGAGGAAAATGGGTTAAGTGGTCAAGTGACTATTGTATACATGGACAAGTGGAAAATTGGGCAAAGTTGGACATAGGTGATTATGTGGACAAAGTGGCTATGTGGACAAAGTGGCCTAGAAGATGCTTCTAAGGAAACTACCTGGAAAGTATAAATAAGAGGCAAGGATCTCTAATTATAATCACACTTGAGAATACTGAATATCTATAGGTGACTAAGGTAACCAAAAGATATATAAGCCGAATTTCAAAGGGAAAGTGAAGTAAAGCAGGTCAAAATGCAAGGGAGGATAAATTCTTTTGATGATGCTTTCTAAAGTATGTTATTTATAGGTCACAATAACTCTTTTTCTAGAATGTTTCAGACCGTGAAATTGGGAGGCCGTTGAGGAAACATATCCAAGTAGTCGTGTTACGAATTTAAGCTTGTGGGTCATTTTATTTTTGGAGTTACACTCCGTGGAAAATAGGGCTTGTGGCTAGTCCCGAACTAGTCAAAAACATATTTTTCGGGTAAAAATGTCATAACTTATTCATAACAGATCCAAATTCAGTAAGAACAAATCATTTTATTAGAGTACAGTATGAAAAATTTTGTGTAAGAGTTTCAGATCCATAAAACAAATATTTTGTGTGGGGAACACTCTACAAGTTCGCTCTCTAGAATAAGACATAATTCAACAAGGTATGAAATTTTTTCTAAGAGGTTCCAAGTAGTGACACTTAGAGTAATTGCATAAAACAAATTGAAGAACATTGTGTACTATTTTCAAATCTTTATTCATTATAGCTACATAGTTATGATTATTTCAAGTTAGGGTTGTCGACTAATCCAAAACTAGTCATGTTAGACTAAAGTAAAGTTTGATGAAAATGTTAGTCTCTTGTTGTTAAAGTTAAGGAAGGTTTTCAAGTATGTGATCATATACACCAGATCTATTACAAAGTTACAAATAAGATTTTGATGATGAAATTTATGAGAGATTTTGGTTGAGGTACATGTTGGGTACATGGTTGAGACAAGTAGTTGATGAGTTGGCACATACATGAGGTGTATAGTTGATGATATTGGTACATATTGATTAGTCATATTTGATAAGTAGTTGATACATGATTGGTATATACTTGGTACATGGTTGGAGGCACTTGTTAGTAGTATTGTTGACACATGGTTTATGGATGATGTAGCATACTTGTATTGGTATATTATTAGAAGCACATATTGATCTTGGTGATGATTATGAGTTGTTGTATTATGCTTGGTTGATGCACATATTTGAGACATGTCCTGCTGATTGATCTTGGTGAGTAGATCTAATTTGGTTGATAATATTGATAAGACAGGTTGTTGTGATAGGTTGTTTGGATAAGTTGTTGTGACATGTTACTTGTATAG
>JASDQU010816022.1:5053-17723 GCA_032191745.1 Picea mariana
CATTGAGGACAACACTTTCATAAGGGGGATGAAATATAGTGTGGCTAAAGAGGTACTAGGGGGGGTTGAGGGCCCATAATGATAATAATGGATTCCATTCAATATAGGGTGTAATATGTATACTATATTATGAAATAAGGCCCACTTTGGTAGTTAGATATATTACTATAAACATTATAAATGTAAGAGGACTTATTAGAAGGTTCTACTTCTAGAAGATTCCTCCTCTAGAATGTTCTTATTGGTTGGTAGTACTATATAAAGAGATTCAAGCAATGTAATGAGACAAGTTGAGAAGTATTTTATTTGGAGAATGTATCTCATTAGGAGGTTTCCCCCTTGAAGAGACAAGTGAATAGGAGAGGATCCCTTCCATAATAGGATCCATTGTATGGTGTTTCCCTACCTGAAGGTCTTTATAATAATAAAATAGGTTTCTTCTACATTTTTATTGGATCTACTATGGTGTTTGTGTATTCAAATCTTTGGTAATTAGCATTGGGGGCCAAAGTATCTTCTTGTCTCGAGCTAAGGGTGCTCCAAATCCATGAACTAATGTGTGATATGAAACCTGTTGGAGAAATAACTTATCTGGCATGAATATAGGGAATAAGTTAGGATCTTTTGTGTCTCCATATACTCTAAATATATCATAGAGAGAGAGGGGGAAGAGAGAAAAAGATAGGGTCACTGAATTTCCACTTCTATACCATACCCGAGAAGGCATGAATCATGCCTACAATATCCAGTAGGTAAGAGGCCATGTGAGATGCAAGGTGTGTCTCAAGGATTGTGTGTTTGGTCATTGACATGGCTTGTTCCAATCCAATGAAGAGAATGTCTACCCAACTGAACATTGTGTCAATTTAATATCTATGTATATTAGTGGCACCCATGATTATTTGAAATTTATGGCATCTTCTTCCCATATAGTCTACTCGGAAGGGATATAGAAATATTGTATGAATTCCTCAACATGATTTCTAGATAATTGGTTGTTCTCCTTTCCCTAAATAGTTTTTTGAGTACCCACAATATATTCATCACTTTTTTGCAGTCCAATGGGATTTGCAACATCCTCTCCTTAGTGAGATCGACCTCTACTACATGAATTTTGTAATATATGTGTAGGACAATGTTTTGAAATGACATGATAGATTTCCCATGTGTATCTTTGATCAACATATTATCCACGTTACTTAGACTAAAAACCCAAGAGATGGACTCTTCTTAGGGAAGTATGGTAGGGAGCATGACCACTTTGTGTAACTTAGAGTGTTTGACTAATTGGTAGACTCCCTCATCTAGGTTGGTTTCCCTAGTGAGAAGAGACATCTCTACATATGTATCCTCCTAGAACATTTAGTAATAATTACCAAATTTGTAGACTATACTAAGATCCACGCAGCATCTTGTGTCATCATATGTTGGTCCAAGGGCACAAACATCCACTTATGGGTCCTCCTAATTGATCTATTATCAATTCAATCATGGGGTTATTTTTCTTTCTGGCCTTCTTGAAAGCCATATTAGGATCCTAAAACTCATCCATGTTGACAACATCACACATTAGCATTGTTATTTTCAAAACAATATATATTCTTATGTGTAGATAACTAATAGATGGTTCAAAACAATTATATGTTAATGGTAGCCATCTTCATGAAATAATATTCCTACACTTGAGGATGTTATCTCAAAGGTTCAATGTAAAACTCATTTTTTTAACAGTTTCTTCAATGGGGTAATCCATTTAATTATGGCACTCCATGTGTTCACTTATATGAGTGGTGGCCAAAGTTGCAAATATTTTGGGAAAAAAATTGTCAAATGCAATACATGGCACCCAAAGTCATCTTTTGTGTGGCACATGATGTGCTTGGAAATTTTTTGATGATGTGATATGCCACATGAGGAAACAATTTCCATAGAACACATCACAACGAAGGAAAACTCGAAAGGGACAAATACGACAAGATTTCCAAAAAAAAATGAAGTTTTCCTTGGTCATGATGAAGCCAAATTTGATGTGATGACGTGTACCATGCCCCAAAAAACCTTTTGTGTGATACATCATGATAGAAGGAAGTTTTGGGATGATTTGGTGTAGGAAATTTTCACAAGTTTTGAAGGTTGCATAAAGATGAAAAATGTCTCAAAAGGATAAGGGAAAGGATCAAGGTAATATTTAGATCCTAGTGAGTTATGAGAAGAATGAATTAGGATAAATTTCATGGAAATTTTCTAAGTTCAATGATCACTTCAAAAAAAGTYCATGAAGGCTTAGAAATTCAAAAAATAAAGGACGGGACCTACTCCATTTTTTCTCTCATCGAATGATGAGAACAAAAAMAATATCGGCACGTTGTTGCTAGATCAACAATTGGTGAGCATTGAGTGAATCCATGAATGTTCACAAGAAATATTTAAGAAAATTACTAGTTATATTAAGGAAAATGTKTACCTTTAATAAAGCATCCAAGTTTCTTCTCAATGATTTCCATTGTACCTTTTCCTTTAGATAATATGRATGAGCATTTATTTCTAGTTTGAGAAGAATAGTAGTCATATCTATGAGATACAAGYATGAAGTTAATTATATGACTTRGTTCTTCTTTAGAACCAATGGAGTGTCACAAAAAATTTTCCTACAAAAAATCCTAAAGATTCAAGATAATTATTCACATTCTCTTGATGTTTCTCCACTACTAGTGAGCGTCCATAGCTCCAACAAAGTCACCTATGTATCACAACCCTTTCTTTGCTACCAATGAGTATTCATAACCTTGAAGGAGATACCTGCATGTCCCACATGACCTAAAATTCCTTTCCAAAGCCTTTACCATTGGTTTATTATTTTAAGAAAGAAGTGGATGAGGGGTTTCAATTGTCCTTTAAAGGCATGTGTAATGATACCTAATAGAAAGAACTATTTTAGATATTCCTATTTTATGATAATCATCTTCCTTACATGGAACACCTTCAAAACTCCATTACCTTCTAGGTAAATCATCCTTCATTATTAGATGTATGATTGAATCCTTGAAGGTAGCTATAAATTTGTCCAAAAATGGTCCTGGTTTTCTCATATCCATCTATTGTTCATGAAATGTTCCACCAATGAGTTTGAGTTTTAGGTACTAAACTGAGGTAACAAATATAGAATAAGAACCCATTCTTTTTCCATTGGGCTCAGAGCGTATTTCCATGATTTTGAATAGTTGCAATCAAGGAACTAGCTAAGAATGCTCTTTGATAAGAAGGTAGCTAATAAAAGAAAAGGACTAAAAGGAAAGAAAATAAAACGAAGATTAAAATCAAACAAAAAAATATGCATAATTCAAATGAAAAGCATAAAGACCAATCAAAGGAAAAATACTTATGTACAAGTCAATTGTCTAGAATATAGTTAATCAAATAATATCTTTATGAGTTGGCCATTGTAAGAAAGGAGTTCTAATTATCCTTTAATATTTTATAGTTTGTACATGCCAAGGCCAAGTTTCTCCACTACCAAGTAAGGACCAAGCAATAAGTGTTGTATTTGAGAATGCATACCCTTTTCTTGATGTGGCTTGTCCCATTTTAACATAAGGTCTACCACCTAGAAATCATTTTATCTTGTACACTTCTTGAAAAAACATGTCTTAATTGTATGTTGGTGAACAACAAATTTATTCTTTTCCTTCTCTATTTATTCTTCAAGTTCAAGCACTATGTCACCTTCCTTGTATGACTGAGAAATTCTACCCACGTGAGGTATGAGACAACTAGAGAGATGGAAAGAAAATATAATGGGGAAGGATGGCTTCTTTCCTGTAGACTAAGAAGTAGGGATATTTTTCCAGAGAGGATTTCGGGGTTACTCTGTAGGCCCAAAGAACATTTGGTAAGGTGTTATGGAAATTCCTCTCATGGTAGAATATGGCCTTTTTTAGGATATGGATAATGTTTTTATTATTGTATTTATATACACCATGTCCATTGGGGTAGTAGATAGATGAATATCCTAATATTATCCCTCTATATAAAGAAACATTAGTCAACTTCAAAGAAGAAAAATATATGGAATTATAAAAAACAAGTCATTGGCATGCCAAACCTGATGATCAAATGATGCTCTATAAAATGAATCACATCCTCCTTGTTTACATTCTTTAGATGTATATCATTAGTCCACCATGTGAAGTAGTATTTTGTAGTGAGATAGTTTTAGTGTTGTTTGGTAGAGTGTGGGTTATTTTCACCAATAACATCCAATCCCCATTGATCAAAAGGTTCTTCAATAGCCATGGGTAATAAATAGAGTGTTGGCTTCCTCTCCCAGTCAACACACTTCTGACATGGCTCACATTTTCGAGAATAAACATGGGCATCTTTGAAAACTTTTGGCCAATAATAACTTACCCGATCTTGTGGGGTTGTAGTTTCACTAGCAAAGTGTCCTCTACTGATTTTTTCTTGTAATCCTATGACAAATTTATTAGTGTCCTTCTTCTCAAAGAACCTAAGAATTACACTTTCATAGATATTCCATAATAGTATTCCATTAATGATATGGTACTAAGAATATCTAAGCATCGAGATACTCTTATACCTGGATTTTAGGGGACTAGGGGGAGTCCCACGTTGCAGATACTACTTGAGATCGTACTACCATGAGTTAGTCTGGGTTGGTACATAGAAAACTTCTTTCATGTAGAGTTATAACTCATTTTCCCATATTTCCTCTAATTATTCAAACGGTTCCAAACCTTTAGCTGCAAACTTGCATAGGCCTAGACCTTTGACTATGATGGCAAGTTTGAAATCTAGGTGATATTCTTGAATGGAGGTCATCTAATTTCCTCTTCACTCACCAAGTTATTTCTATATAAACAATGACCTCACTATTAGGTGGGGCACTATTAACTTGGTGTGGTTTTTCGAGTATAGGTTCTGAATTGTTTGGCTACTTTATAAACAAAAAAATCATATTTATCAATCACTAGATAATTTTAATCATCCCCTTGTATACCAATTCTCATGAATGAAATTAGGCATTCATTCCCTCTTTCATATTTCTAGGTGAGCAGTGTTGGAAGGGAATGATTTGAAGAAAAGTGTACAATGATAAGTCCTTACCTAAGTTTGGGTTTTGTAATTCTAGAGTTGTGGCTATGGAAGCCTTAACTCTGTCAAAATATTCGTTCTCAATAGAGGAAAATTTAAACTAAACATCATTCTTGATCATATGTTGAAGGGGATTCACTATTTCAACAAAGACAACCAAAAATATTTGTACAAAAATTATATTTCCAAAGAAATGTTGGATGGAATTCTTATTGTTGGGAATGGGAATTTTCATGAAAGATTTTGTTCTTTCTAGGTATACATAAATCTGATATTTATTTCATATGTTGTGGTTCATATGAATTCCTCTTGGAATAAATCGTGACATAATTTTGGTATACCATGATTCTCTAACTGATCAATCCTATAATGTTATGTCCATAGCATGTTCAAACATTTCACCCACATTTATTAGTTTGAATGGAATTCTATAGTAGGATAATTTCGCCCACTTCGTGTGTAAGGAAGTATTTGGTTAGTCAAATTTGTCTACCAATACCTAATTGTATCTAGAGAACCCATCTATTAATGAGAACATTTCAGAACTAGAGATGAGTTGGAGGATCTCTTCCAATGGAAGAATAGGGTGTTTTTCTTTATAAAATACCAAGTTTATATTATGAAAATATACACAAAGTCTCTTTTCCCCTTACTTATTTATAACAGACACCAAATTTTCCACCCATGTTGAATGGAAAACTTTGAATACAAGCTTGGAATCTAGAAGATTCTTTAGTTCCTTTTGTATTAATGGTTCAAACGTTGGATGAATCTTATGCAGATTCTATTAAAAAGGATTTGTGCCTTCCTTAAGGGGTATGATGTGTTGTATAATACTATTGTCACATGTTTTGAGATACTCATAATTTCAAGAAAATATATCTATGTACATTGTGAACAGTTGGATAAAGGTCTACTTTTCATCTTTGGTGCAACATTTTCCTAAATTGATGAATTTGCGATTCTCTTGGGTACCTAGGTTTACTAATTTATGAGCCATTGAAGAAATATTTGTCTTCATGTTGGTAGCTAATTAAAAATTTAATTGTGTATTGAATATATTTTCTAGAGATAACACTCATATTGGTACTAGGTTACCTTTAATGTTATTTGAGTCACTTTTTCACTTTTGTACATCATTTTCATGTTCCTTGTCATTGATAAAAACACCCTTGAAGGTTCTATCACTAGTCAAGAACTTTTTGATCTTCTCATCATCATTTAATTCCCTCCATTTCATGATGTTATCTAATGTTAAAGGCCTAAAAACAAATTCAACAGAAAAAACATTAGTTAATGGGGAAAATCTTGAAGTTGCATTATCCAAAGTGTTTGTGGAAGTATTTTGTGAGAAAGGAATAGAAGTAATACCAAATGCTTCAAAATTATTAGTTGACATCCATACCTCTTGTTGGTAACCTTTTAAATGTAGGGATAGATAGTGTATATATTTCTTTACCTATCTAAAAATGAGCTCAATATCACCAAAATCCTAAAAACAATTTACCTTAAGATTAATATCTTTCTTCAAACCCTAAACCAAGGCCTCGTATTCTGTGGTTTTGTTAGTGAATTCAAACTCTAATTGGAAAGAAATTAGAGTTTTCCTCTTATGCGGGTCTATTAAAATACAATAGACTTCCTCGACTCCCTATTGTGACCTGGAGCCATAAAAACATAAATCCCAAACGTTAGTGTCTAAATCTATGTTTTCTAAACTAATTATAGCTACTTCTTGAAGCAGGAGCATCGCTCCACCTTAAGAAATGCATCAGCATGCCAATATGCAGATGCACAATGGAGAAAGGGAGAGGCACCGACCCTCTCATTTTTTTTAATTTTGAATATAATCCTATACGGATTAACGTGTTGTAAGGATGATAAATGTCAAGCCATGCCTTTATATAGGTAGTGGTTAGGGTTACCTTAAATGGTCTCCTGTAGTAGGTCCAGATCGTAGTCAAGTCTGGACATTCATTTATGGAATGTAGTCGTAGAAGTATGGTGTCGCAACTGAGATAGTGATAGCACTAAGGTGATTGTGAGGATAAGATCATAGAGCCCTCGCTTTGTAATTATGAGACTTGAGAGAGAGATCTCAGGGACAGAGAGTCTTAGGAGACTTAGGAGGTAGAATAGTTATGAGAGAGAACTTGAGAGAACTGGGACTCTGTTTGCTGTCCAGATTTTGTAAACATCTATATAGACACACAGAGATAATAGAAAAGAAGTTTTTCCTGCATATGGTGTGTTTATGTAATTGTATTCATTGTTATGCCTTTATATGTCATTCATGTTTGAATGTATGAACTGGTGAAGTATTGTATGAGTTTTAATTGTTTCTCGTCTTAGAGTTTCCGAGTGCAAGGATTGCAAACGGTCCGCAAGGAGTGTGTTGATAGAGGTAAGTTAACCTCAAGGAAATCTCAAGAGGGATATCATTGAACCTTCATCATCAAAAGTGAAAGGAGTGCACAGGAATAACTCATTATCGAGTTCAGAGAGATGCAGAGTTACTGAGAACATTGTAGAGCTCTGCCAAGCAAGCATCGAGCGAAGTGCAAGTGTGCACAGGAAGAACTGTATGTTGAGTTCGGGAAGAATAGAGTTACTGAATAATCTATAGAAGCAAATCTGCAAAGTGTGTATCGAGCAACAAGAATGCCAGGAGAGAGAGAATGATTTATTTTCAAGAAATCCTTTGGATCTGAGTTTGAAGAAATCCTAGAAATGCAAGGAGTGCGTGGGAGATCAAAAGCTTTGAGGAGATCAATCTCAGAAGGAATAACACAAGGAGTGTGTGGGTGACAGAATTATTCTAATTCCTAAAGATCAGAAGAGATAACACTCTTAGAAGCGTAAGCAAGACCCAAGATAGTCGGGTTCGCAACAGAAAGTTCAAAGACCGAAAACCTTTGAAGACTGACGAAATCTTCCAAGTCAGAAGAAATCAAAAGCTCAGGAGGACGAGCAACAAAAACCATCATATTGGGTGTATGGAGGGACTTGGACCATTAGATCAACGTCCAGTGACAGGAGGAACGCGCACAAGGGGAGAACAAATCTCGTTCATTGGATCTAGATGCGAAGGGCCAAGGACTGTTGGATCCAGTTAAGGTGCACACACCTTAACCATTTGAAAGTGCACAGGAGAGTGGACTTTGCAAAGTCATGAAACTCCCAAATCATCGGAACCATCCATCGTCAGGCAGACAAGTGGCCGCAGATCCAAGAGTTCGAGGACTCGGAAGATTTGCAAGGAGGACAGACAAGAACCTCCGAGGCCTGAAATCATGAAGTGTGAACTCGCTATTTGATCCTAGACGTCCATTAGGAAAGGACACATGGTGGGAGGTCAACATTTCGTTGACTCGCAGAGTGGAAATGCCAAAGGGTAGAGTCGTGAGGACTCACAAAATTCGAATTCACAACTTGAACACAGCCGTCAATCGAAGGAAGATCACAGACCATATATATGGTCTTGTTGGGAGTTCTCAACTCGAGAAATTGGAAGTAAGAGTTCTAGGAACTCGTGAAATCCAAGTTTGCAATTTGATCTGAGTCATCAGATTGAGTAGAGATCTGGGTCGTTGGTTTCCCAGGGAGATATCGAGAGTTCGGATATTGAAAGAAGGGAGGTGAGCGGTCCTCCAACTTTGTGAAATGCGAAGTCCTGATATGCGAAAAGGAAATCAGGATCGTTGGATCGCATGGATTGTGGTCGTCGATTTGGCGCTCTGAAATATCAGCATTTCGAGAATCGAGAGTGAGCATGATTTGATCTGAGTTGTTGGATCAAGGGATGATATGGGTCGTCAGATCTTAATCATCGGGAGTTCAAACCTCAGGAGAACGGAGCTGAATCACATTGGAAGTTCCCGATACGCGAAATCGCGACTCGCTCAGAAGATTGGCCCACGGTCATAGCGAAGGGTCACATCAGTGAAGGAGAATAGAGGGGCTAGCATGCACTAGGCTCCTATCGAGATTTCAAGGGTCGGGAGAATCAAGGTGACTCACTTGCAAGGACCCGACACGTGAAGTCGTGATGCCCATTTTGATTAGGTGAGTGGTCACAACTTTGGTCAAGTAAAGGAAAGGGATTAGTAGAGAAGAGCTAGCGCTCGTTTGGCATTGAGGTTTGAACAATGCTTAGGAGAGGACCCGCGGGTCTCATACGACCTACATCTTTTGAGAAAGGACCTGTGTAAATGGTTTTGGGGTCTAGCAGAGACCCAAAGAGTCGATCTGACTCAGTTTCTTGATCGATCCTAGACTGGGAGGTCGCGCAACCCTTAGGAGATAAGGGGGGCCCGCATCACTTCTGCTACTATAGAGTCATTTTCATCATTTCAATTGCAATGAATGAGTTCAGAAAGTGTGTCTAGTTGTAGGGGTGATTATTTAACTACATAACATCCACAATCAGTTTCCAAAGATTAGTTTCCCAATGCATAATGGGAAAATTTAATAGGTTTTTTCTAACCTTCTAACTCTGTGATAGTATGTTTCATGTGGGCTTCATTGTCCACCATGATTTTTTTTGTTCATCCCTTGTAACATAGCCAGAAGTGGGACCAATCAGTAGAAAATATCCTTACATATTTTGTCACCAATTATATCTACTCAATAGTAAATTATGGGCTTTAGGAATATCAACAACCACAATGTCAATGACCTAATAGATCCTAGCATCTTACACTAGTCTGATCATGAGATATTTTAACTCACTAGTAACCTTAACATTCAATCTATCTAATCTAATTATCCTAGTTGTGCATTTATGAAGAACATCATTTATTATTTGGTATATGAATTAAGGAATTACAATCGAGGATGTTATTAAATCTACAAAATAATTATGTATGTTGTAGTTTTAGTTCTGAAAGTTCGGAAAGAATGGAGGTGTCTATGATTTTAAGTGTGTGCCTATTCTAGTTGGATTAATAGTAGCCTTAAATGTTGTTTTACGTCTTATTTGTTCTCTGTATTTGGTCTATTCTCAATGGGATTGGGCTGACTTTCAAGAGTAGAAATGGATTTGTGTTGCATGTTAGGGAGATATTTAAAGTTATTAAAAATAAAATATCTTTGTTGGGGTAAATTACAAATGTCATACATAGAAACATTGGATTTAGTTTTCTCCATGTCTTCAATGACACTATATTCCATGGGATAAATGGTTGGAGTTCTTACCAAGGTTTTTTGAGATTGAGTAGTGTTGGTTGAAGACTTTGATTGAGGGGAAGATGTGTTACCTTGAGATTGGGTGGGAGGAGTGACCTTTCTAATGGTTGAATTTGGTTTGGAAAGTAGAGTAGTGTTAGGTGCAGGTCTCTTACTCCTTAGGCTGTAAAATTTCTACAAAATATGGGGGGCTTGTACATGTCCTAAGGATACCTCTTCTACTAAATCATTATCTAGGTTTTAAACCTATCCCCAAAGGAACATGGTATCTTCTCCAACTATGCCTCCTTCTTCTGCAACTCCTTCAATATGAACCTCTTTGGCTAACTTGTCAAAAGGAGATTGTTTATCAAGTAGTTAGTAAATGACCAAATTCATAGAGTTAATATACTGTAGACAAGTCTTCTCAAAATTATTATCTTGACAATAAGTATAAAATTGGTCCATCCCTACTTACTCCAAATTTAGATTTATATTTTAGGTTTTTATAGGTTTGGGTGGCTTTTTCCTTTTCTATGGAAGCGATTAAATCATTTATTATAGGACATCCCTTATACAAAATTATTTTTAAGGTAAAAAACTTCATTGGATAACTTATTAACCAACTTGAGTACGCCTTATAAGCCAGTGGGATCCTTTTCTATATATTTTGTCAACAATAGAGGTTTCTTCCCCATATTAACATATTTCTCGTCTTCCCCTCCTGGGTTCCCTACTAGAGTGAGCATTTACATTTCTACATTCTTGGATCCTTATAAATTTTCTAATAGTGTAGTTTACCAGTTATTTTAAGGAACATGGAAATATATGCATGAAAGGAAGATGTTTAATACTACATTACTATTGCTTCTGTTGGTTGGAAATTAAGAGGGAATTTATTAAGGATGGTGGTGAATTTTTTATTGAATTATTTGATTATTTATGTCTTCTACATTTTAATGGATATTATCACTTCCAAAAGAGTAGAAGTAGTTTTCTCTTCACCAAATTTACTAATAAATTCCCTCTCAAAATCATCCCAAACCTTGATGGTTTCAGTTGGAAAACTATAATACCATGTAGATGCTTTTTTTTAAGGTGGAGGGGAATATTATAAAAACCACATATCCATTCTCAACATTCAAGGAAAGGTACAAATTATTTATATGATGTTTGGGGATGCATGACTTTTCTGGGTCAAACTTGGGTAAACACCTCTCAAGGTGTTTAAGTAAGTCATGTAGATAACCCCCAAGTTAAGATATCCTTGGGATATCCATGCAGATAGGCAAGGTTGGTTTCCATTTATTTCATTAGCTATTAACTAATTTAATATTTCACCAACTTTTTTGTTCAATTCAATTTTAAATGGTGGAGATAGAGGTGACAATGGGGGCAATGGTGGATAGAGTCCAACAACAGGGGAATCTCTTATACAACAATATCTACCAAGTCTTCTACAAAATCAACAAGAACTTATTGAGGAGTTTGGATGCAGATTCTATGGGTGGGCCCTCATCTAGGTAGTAGAGGTGTTGCAAGGAGCTCATTGATTTGTTAATAAAATACCCAAGTAATAGGATATAAATCATTAACCTTAGGTTTAGGAACAACATACAATATCCTAGGAGGGGACAGAGTATATTTTAAAATGGGAGAGGTGTCTTTAAATAAAATTTCTAACGTGGAATTATTTTCTATGTTATGGAAAAGACTAGGTTGAGTTTCATGGGATAAAGGATTTGAGGTTTGACCATGTGAATACCAGGTGTTTCTACCATCCATATAACTCAAGACGTATTTCTAATGCACATTTATGTTGATCTATTCAAAGTTCCCTTCAACATGTAGGGGTACTCCCTAGTATAAAATCCCAATTAGACCTTACACGGTTTGGGATAGGATATCCATCAATATTTTAGCCTGACATCCATTACTAAAATGATTGGGGTTGGTGATGGAAATGAAGATTCCAATTTGTATTATTCAATTAATCTAAATGAAAAAAATAAACTATTCTAATCCTATATTATCTAAGAGAAAAACTAATTAAGCAAATAGAAAGTTAATTATAGATTCTTTCTTGCACTTCCAAAATAGGTGGTTGTTAGAGAAAAGAAGAAAGTCATAAATGTGAATTATAAATGTGAATAAAATAGTCTACAACAATAATTCATTCATAAGAATCTATCTACCAGCTCGGAAGAATACGTATCATAAAAGTAAATTAAATGCAAATCCATAAAATTCATATAAGAACAATCAACACGTGAATAATATAACCTTAAAGTGGCACAATTGATGCTAACATTGGAAGTAGTTCACATCTAGTCCAACACACAAAACGATATACTCCTCCTCAAAAAATGTTCTTGGGGGCTTCTTCTCATTA
>JASDQU010816022.1:17743-28219 GCA_032191745.1 Picea mariana
TAAAAGTAAATTAAATGCAAATCCATAAAATTCATATAAGAACAATCAACACGTGAATAATATAACCTTAAAGTGGCACAATTGATGCTAACATTGGAAGTAGTTCACATCTAGTCCAACACACAAAACGATATACTCCTCCTCAAAAAATGTTCTTGGGGGCTTCTTCTCATTACAATTCCTTGAAATAGTTCTCAAAATTACCGAAGGAAAGATCCCTTGATACAAGGTTCTCTAAGAAGTATATAAACAAGAGGATGCAATTACTTCTTGGGACTTCTTTCATTCCCTCTGAAAATTACAACCTTTGTATTTTTTTTTTCTTCTTCCTATAACCGTATATAATCATTCATTGTATTTTCAAAAAGATTCCAACTGACCTTRAGCTTTGTCTTCAATATAAGTTGTCCAAGCCTTATGTTGGTATGAGATTCCTAACACTCGCATAAAGATAAGTTGTTATAGGGAAACTTGATATGTAACTAAATCTAAAGTCACGGGGCCCATATCCTTTTAAGTGTACTAAAAAATGAATTGATGAAATTTATATACCTTGATGTCCCATCTATGTGCTCTTTTAATGCATCTTTAGGAACGTCATTGACCATCCTGACTAGGATTCCTCTGTATTGGATATAATATTACAAGTCTTCCAAAAGATATTCTCCATATCGTGTTGCACCCTTATCTTCGATCTTGGGTAAGTGACACCATTCAATCAATTTTTTGACAACTATGTGTAGGCATGAACAATTGTTGATTAATGCAAATATATCATTTTCTATAATTATGCATATTCTCTAGCAGTTAGAGTTAGATAGAGCTACATAATTAGGTTGGTTTTAATTTTCTACCATTTTAGGTAGTTCTAGAGTTGTGTTTTTGTCTTCCTCGTGCCATTTATTCAATTCATTCATAGACAAATGGTCTGCATGTAACTCTAGTTTTTTGTCCATGATTGTGTCTAGTAATTCTAGAAATTGTGTAGAGAAGTCTTGGAACTCCTTTAGGCTAGTGTACAAATACCTTAGTCATGTCCCCATATATTCTCGTAACTCAAAGGAACAAAACTTGTACTAGGTGATGCTATTCCTCTTAACCTTGTAGCACTTTTTTGACTGGTTTATCAAGGTATCAAATCCCTACCTTGTATTATTCAATTTCCCAAGCTATGATTTTGATATTTTGCTCTACAAATTGCGAGAATGCATCTCCAACTAAGGTAAAGGATGTAGGATCCCTTATAGTGTTCATGGCGAGTGGGGTCTTAGTAGTTACAAAGAGTGTTGGAACTCCTAGTATGTAATCCTTTTGCGGGATTGCCTTTCTATCCTCCCCCTTTCATTGTGAAAAATCAAAGAATGAATGTTTTCCACTTTATCATATTTGGATGGGGTGAATTTACCTAATCCAATCTCCTTGAGAGGGAAATGGCCCCTTGTTAGAGAGGTTCCTAAAGTGTCAATGGAATTTTACAATGCACCTATGTCCATTTGGTCTATTCCTTGGGCCTGCTCTTGTTCCTTCTTTTCTTCTTCCTATTTTTTACACCTCTCTTCCTCTTATCATTTCATAATTGGCTCTTCCATTTCTCTTATTTTTTATTGTTCTTCCTCCCTCTTATTCATTTTCTCTTCCTCTTTCTTCTTCTTGTCTTCTTCTTCCTACTGAAGCCTCAGTTCTTTAGCCTCTTGTTTTCTATTCTCCTATTCTTGTGCCTATTGAATCCTTAGTATTTCTTCTTCTTTTTCTAGTCTTTCCTTTTTTTTAATGCCTTGGATGCATCCTCCTTCTCATCCATTTATCTTTCTAGGTGCTCCATTTCTAACTTGTCCTTTTATGCTTGGCACTACCTCCTATATTGAAAAAAACTTTATCATAATTAATGGCTATTCTATATATTTCTTCTGCATGTCGTACCTCATTATCATATGGCCACTTGTATTTGCAGAATGTGCATTACTTACTGATGGTGTCTAGTGGGTCATGCCTATGGAATCTTTCCTCCCCAAAACATAATTCTCCCGGGGTGTCTACTTCTATTTTCACCTTCGTGTCATCCTTAAAACTTTATGATACCACATAGAAGGGTATTGCGGTCCAACATCACTTCTTGTCTCAAGTTAAGGCTTCTACAAGTCCATTAACTAGTGTTTGATAGGTAACCTCTTAGAGAAATATCTTATCAGGTATGAATCTATCAAGTAAATGAGAAAATTTTATGGATCCATAGAATCTCATATATGTCCCTTTCTCCATGATGTACCAATTACCTACATTTCTCACTTCTTGCATTACTTTGTCAACCATATTACATTACATTGGGGCATAGAACAATAACTAATATAAGGGAATAAGAAATTGTTCATAGATTTTGCGATAGTGGATCTGATACTTGTTCTCCCATAGGTGTTGACAATATATGTGTATAGAGTAGTCATTGAATTACCATTTCTAGTTCATACCTAGGAAGGAATGGATTACACAGAATATATCCAAAAGGTAAGAGGCCATGTGAAATGCATGGTTTGTCCTAGGCATTGTGTGCTTGGCCATTGATATGGATTGTTCCAAATAAGTGGAGACAATGGATCCCCAATTGAAGACCCTGTCAGTTTTAGTAACCATGTATACCAATGGTACCCACGATTCTTTGAAATTAATGGAAACTTCTACCCCATATACTCTACTTTGGAGGGATAGAGTAATATTTTAAGGAGTCATCAACAATATTGTTGAATAATTTGTTGTTCTCCTTTCTTTGAACAATTTTTTGATGGAGGTATGAAATGGCATGATATATTTCTCATTTGTATATTTGATTAGCATTTTATCCATATCTATTCGATGAATAATCCAAGAGATGACCTCTGTGTAGGGAAATACAATAGGATGCACACCCACTTTTTGTAATTAGGAGTATTTGGTTGATTGGTAGAMTCCTCCATCTAAGTTATATTTCCTAGGCAGGAGAGGGATCTATAGGTATGTATCCTCCCATAACATTTAGTATATATCCCCCCATTTGTAGACTACACAATATCCATGCTAAATTATGTGTCATCATATGTTGGTCCTAGGGAACCGACAYCCACTTCTATCTCCTCTTCTCGATATGGTATTAATTCAATGATGGAATCCTTTTTGTTCATGACCTTCTTTCAAGCCATATCAAGAACCTGTATCTCATCCATGTAGACAACATCACACATTAGCATTGTTATTTTCAAAAAAATTATAGATGTCTATGTGAGCAATGTTCAAGGTCTATTTTGATGTAAACTTCACAAACGACGAAAGACAGATAGTGTGAGAGGGTCGTGGTATGATGGAGACCATTTATCATTTTTGTAAATGTGAAGGTGATATTTGACTAGTAAGAAATGAGAGTTTCATTGGAAGAGGAGGAAATCTCCCCTAGTAAGGACATACAAAAATTGGGGCAAGTGGATACCTAGAATCCTTGATTAATCCATTTCTTGGGTTCCTTTTGGAATCTTAGGGCCATGTGGTGCAATGATGGTGGTCAGAGTGGATTTATTTTAATCTATTGGAAATTAGAAATAAAAGAATCTACCCAAAAAATTTGGGATCAATACATACTTGGAAGAAGTTTATTGGGGGGGTTTGGTGTGGATCCATATAGTGAGTTTATCAATCATCTAGCAATTTCATGCATTCAGTGACTTGTGAACTCGAGGAGAAAATGACAAGTGAGAAACTGAAATGGTGAAGAAACAATGGTCCAAAGTTGTTTATAATTGAAAATAAAGCCCTTTTTTACCCTTTAAAAAGTTTTAATGTTGTCACATTGAGGCTAAATCATGTTATTGCAAGTAAGGTAAAATTGATGAGGAATGATAAACAGAAAATTCATAGCTTGAGGAATATTTGTGAGGATGTGATAAAGAAAACTTGTCATGGTGCTCAAAACTTAGGGAGTTGCGATGTGTTGCAAAGGGGAAAAACAATTGGTGTAGTATGGCGCAAAAGGGAAAAACTTCATTGAATATAATATGCCATGTCTTAAGTCATCTTCTATGTGACATGTCGCATGATTGGAAAATTTTGAATGACACGATACATCATAGAAAGAAAAAAAAAATTGTGTGATACATCGCAAGGAAGGTAAAATTGAAGAGGTGTAATACAATAGAATTTCCCAAAAATTCTGAAGTTTTCCTTTATCATGATGAAGCTAAATTTGGTCGAATGTGGTGTATCACACCCAAAATCAACTTTGATGTGATATGTCACAACATAAGGAAGTTTTTGCATGATGTGGTAAAGGAGATTTTGACAAGTTGACTGCAGAAAGACAAAAAAATGCTCAAAATGTTAGAGAAAAAGATCAAGGAAATCTTTTAAAACCCAACGAGTTCTTAGAAAAATCAATAAAACTAACTTTTATGGATATTTTATAATTTCAATGACCAATTTAAAGCAAAGTCTATGAAACCTCAAAAATTGAAAAAATAGAAAGGCCACTGTACATTTTTATTACCTCTTTACATCATGGGGAAAAAAATAGTATGGAAATTTTTTTTTTTTGTAAGTAAGAAATATATTATATCAAGAACCTGCCAGAGGCTAAAAAGAGTTACAAAACATAGTATTTGGTCTGCTGAGATTTCTGGGCTGCCCCAACAGAGGGGAAACCAGCCCAGTTAGCATCCTAGTCAGCATGAACAAAGTAATAACCAAACAGTGTAATGTCTGAAAAACAGGGTGGACCTCCATCTAAGCAGCAAACATAAGATAAGACTTCTAAACAAACATAAACTAGACACCTGACACGTAACCTGGCCAAGTGGCGTTGAGGTCGCTTGTCCAAGGTTCCTCCTTTACAATTGTCATCCTGTCGCCCCATTGCTCCTCGACCTTCTCCTTCCTCTCAGCTCCCCGGTCGTGCATCGCAATGTCTTGCTCAGCCATGGTTGCGCTACCAGTTACCTTCAGGGACGGTTCTGCTGCACCCTGCATGACCACATCTCCAGTCGTGGTGGTTGTGCCCTGTGCTTGTGTTGCAGTCACGCTCTCCTTTGCCTCGCCGTCGGCTGTGTCTACGTCGGGTGCCTGCATGAAGGTTGCATCTACCGGGGTCGAGAGGAAGGTCTCATGCAGCGAGGAAAGGAGCTGGAGGAAGAGAGTGACCTTATCATTTGACAGTTGTAGTTGGAACTGCAGGTCCTTGATGCCTTGGTGAAGCTCGAATACAAGGCCGTAGAGAATGGCCAATTTATCTTTTACCTGCTCGCTCATGGTTGTGTCAACGGAAGGGATCCCAAAGCCCCCAGAAGCCTAAGGTACCTGGGAAAGCTGAGCGCTGAGTGGAGTGCGGTTCAGTCCCGGTGGGAGCAAGGAGTAAAGGTAGAGAAGAACATGGCGACCGGAGAATCATCTCCAGGGAAATTAAGCTTGCAGTCGACGGAGCTGGAGGGATGTGGCTGGGCTGCGCCTCCTGGAGGTTACGGGAAGGTGCCGAGGGAGACATATCACGCGAGAAGAAGGAGGGTCGCCGGGGTTTCCATGGAGAACCCCGCCGTGGTTTCCCTCTCAGACGTCGCTTGTGCTTAGGCATTGTGTTCACGCAGCGAAGGTCGCAGAGATGGTCACGGTGGGGAGCCTCCAAGGACCAGTAAGTACACTTAAACACTGGCCATGGACGCGGGGGAGGAGGCTCTGCTGGCCACCAGCAGAAACAATGGCACCAGAGAATAACAGCGGAGAAAATCACCCGAGCCATATCAAAATGTGGAGGACGAGGGCAATAAATGAGCCTTCCCATCGCCATTAGAACTTCATTAATACTCCCGGAGGGTGGCGTCCGGAGGCATGGGCCCGTCACGTGGCTCCGTGCCTTGTTGGCACTCGTCGTGCTCCTGCCTGCGCCAGTTGGCCCTCACTAACACCCCAGCTGGGGGAGCGTCCGTTTTCCTAGCTTTGTGTATGCAATGCTGGAGTAGAGGATGATCGAGTTCCAGGGCTGAATTACAGATGAGTTCCATCTCGCCCCGATTGATGCCCATATTGGCCAGATCATCCGCAACTTGATTCGCCTTCCGTCTGACGTGAGCTGGGATGAGGGTCAAATTTGGTCGTAGAGAGTCCAAGATGATCTGCAGCCCATGTAAGAGTCTCCAGCTGGGCGAAATGCGCTCTGGGTTGGCTCCATTCAAAATTCACCACAACAAGTTGATGATGATTTGAGAATCGCCCTCCACAATTAGCTTAGTGAAGTTATTTTCAATAGCTAGTTGCAATCCCCTGATTAGCCCCCACAATTCTGCTGCATTGTTTGTGGAATGTCCTATGGGGCCCGCGCTGATGAGAAGGGCGTTCCCCTGATGATTGCGAAAAACAATTCCATACCCTGCCGGGCCCGGATTACCCTTAGAGGCCCCATCAAAGTTGAGCTTGAGGAAACCTTCTGGGGGAGGAGACCAGAAGGAGGGGTTGCCGGGGAGACAGGACTGGGGAGAACGGGGAGGAGCCGAGGAGGTGGAGGGAGGAGCCCAATACCGAAGGATGGGAAGTTCAGCTTGGTTGCTATTAACGTCCTCTCCAGACCACGCTTGAAGATGCAGAGTCTCATGGATGTTCCGACAGCACTGATGCCAGCAATGTTGCCAAGGTAGGGACCGACCTTTGAAGATCCTTCGGTTCCTTTCTTTACAAGTTCGCCAAAGGATAAAGCCCGGTAGTAGTTGCCATACCCGGTTGAGGAGGGGGGATTGGAAAGATTGATCCCTCCACTCTATGATTGTAGTCAGAATGCTATCCCGACAGTGGTCCGAGGTGTGCATGATGAGCACCGCCTGATCCCAAATTTGAGTTGTGTAGGGGCAAGAGTTGAGAAGGTGATTCATAGTTTCCCCTACCTCTCCACAGAGTAGACAAACAGAGGGGCTCGCAAAGCCTCTTCTCGCCAGATTATCCCAGGTTAGGATGCTAGAGTGATTCACGAGCCAGAGGAAGAGGGTTATTTTTGGCCAATGCTTGAGATTCCATAGCTTGCGCCATTGTTTCGTGGTAGGGAGAGGATCTAAAGGAGCCTTGAGCTGGTACGCCTCCTTTGTGTTGAAGGTTCCTTATGGTTTGTATCCCCATCTTAAGATGTCCTCCCCTACTATGCTTGGAATTTTCCTCTTCTCCATCTCTTCTTGCCATGGAGTTAAGTCCACGCCTGCCTCCAAATCAATGTTGTCCCTGTCCAGAGACCATTGTCGCCACGTGTTCCCTAGGGGGTTATCCTGCCAGTAGTCGGCGACTTTTGTTAGACCTGCTCGAGTGGATGGGTTGTAGATGGTAGGGGCCCAGTCCTCCTTGCTCAGAATCGGCCATTGTTGCCAGGAGTCCTGCCAAAATAGGGTCGTTTTCCCATTTCTGATTTCCCAGAAGGCGTTGTCAATCACCAGTTGTTGGTTCTGTTTAGCTGTTGTCCATATTAAAGAGCCTGGGCTATCCTCATTCCAACGGACTAGATTCTTCTCTGCCACGTTCAGAGCATATTTCTTCCTCCAAAGTCAGGCCCAAAGGTCCCTGGGGATTTTTAACCATCACCACCAGATTTTGGCACTTAGCACCTTGTTCATGATGAAGGGATCCTTCAAGCCCAAGCCTCCTTGCTCCTTGGGCCAACAGAGTTTGTCCCAGCTAACCAGCGCTATTTTCTTTCTTGTATTGAGGCCTTTCCAGATGAAGTTTCTCCGAATGATTTTAATAGTGGTAAGGATGACCTTTGGGGCAGCTAGCACAGAGAAGGCGTAGATCGGAAGGGCTTGCAGAATGGCTTGGAGAAGGATGAGGCGACTGGGGAGATTAAGAGCTCTGTAGGTCCAGGAGGAGAGCTTTTTGGAGAAGGAAGAGAGAAGGTATTCCCAGGAGGAGTTCTGGTGGGCATTGTCAATTAAGGGGATGCCTAGGTATTTGGACGGAAGGGAGCTTCTGTTGAACCCAAGGAGGCCGGAGATATGACGCTGGACCGGAGGAGGGGTGTTAAAAAGGAATATTTGGGACTTATCCCTGTTGCAGTCCAGGCCCGAGGCGTCAGCGAAGGTTTGCAAGATATCCAGGAGGGAGCTAGCTTCCCGGACTGTGGGACTGCCCATCAAAAGGGTGTCATCAACAAATTGACTATGCGAAATAGGCGGGGAGATACCATGCAAGGATAGACCTGTCAAGAGTTTGGAGTCAATGGCTGCGTGAATGGATCTGCTAAGGCCTTCAGCTAGGATAATGAACAGGAACGGAGAGAGGGGATCTCCTTGCCTGATCCCTCTCGATGGGGAGAAGGGCTTCGACGGGACACCATTGATAAGAATAGAAAAGAAGGCTGAAGAGGTTAAATTGACTATCCAAGTTACCCAGCTCTGATCGAAGCCAAAAGCTAGGAGCATTGCCTGCATATACTCCCAGCTGATTTTGTCAAAAGATTTAGAGAGGTCTAATTTGAGGAGCATACCTGGGGTCTTGGTCTTCTGCAGGGAGTGGATCACCTCATGGGCAAGGATGGCGCTGTCTAGAATTTTTCGCCCCTCCACGTAGCCTGATTTCTCCAGGGAAATTATAGTGGGTAAGATGGATTTGAGTCTCCTGGCTATGACTTTGGTAAGAAGCTTGTAAATAACATTGCACAAAGCTATCGGTCTGAACTGCTTGGGATGATGTGCGTGCCCCTCTTTGGGAATTAAAGTTATGAAAGTGGCATTGAGAGCCTGGAGAATTTGGCCAGTGGCTCGGGAGTCCTCTAAGATTTCCCATACCTCTGTTCTGATCAGCGGCCAACAGTGATGGAAAAAGTCGCTTTTGAACCCGTCTGGGCCTGGAGCCTTGCCCTTGGGAGTCTCTTGAAGCGCTTGGTCCACTTCCTCTATTGTTATTGGGCGTAAGAGGGTGGCATTTTTCTCCGGGGTGATGAGATATGGTACATGCCGCGTGACCTTGTTGATAGCCTCATGTCTATCTATCCTGGGTTCTGTGAGGAGATTTTGAAAGTAGCCGGTCAGGGTATTTTCCATGTCCTCATGGGAATGTATAGTGTCCCCCTCATCTGAAAGGAGATGAGTGATCTTGTTGGTGTTCCACCTTTGGATGACGGTTCTATGAAAGAATTTAGTATTTCGCTCCCCTTCCCGGAGCCATTGTACTCGGGATTTCTGTTTCCATAATATCTCCTCTTGCTTTTTCTTGACTTCAAGCTGCTGATTTATTGTTGTTTCCTAGGCTCTAAGTTCATTTTTCATCCCATGAAGTTTGATCTGCTGCTGAATCCCTTCCAATTGTGCCAGCAGCTGTTTTTGTGCATCAAAGATATTGCCGAAGGTGCTCTGATTCCAAGTTTTGAGAGTTTGCTTAAGGTTTTTTAGCTTTTGCTGGAATCGATACATTTTGGATCCACGAGGAACCTCGACCTCCCTCCACCAGGCCTGGATATTTTCTTGGAACTCCGGGTGGTCTAGCCAGAATTTCTCAAACCTAAAAGGTTTCTTACCGGGAGTGGCTGGGATGTCCATCCGTAATTGCAAGGGCCAATGA
This sequence comes from Picea mariana, assembly GCA_032191745.1. Lineage (NCBI taxonomy): Eukaryota > Viridiplantae > Streptophyta > Pinopsida > Pinales > Pinaceae > Picea > Picea mariana. The sequence goes on from JASDQU010816022.1 coordinate 27,281, forward strand.
TCTGACCCAGAGACATTTAGGATAGCTGACTCTATTGTGGTGCCTTCCAGCATGAGAGATTCGGATGTCAAGAATCTGTCCAGTTTGCAGGCAATTTGATGAATGCTCATTCTTCTGTTTGTCCAGGTGTACAAGCCGTTGTCCATGCCCAGATCAACAAGTTGAAGCTCGTCTATGAGAGTATTGAAGTCCCCAGAGTCCCGATCCAGGCGCCTAGAGCCGCCTCTTTTTTCCCCCAAGCTGCGAATGATGTTAAAGTCGCCACCGACGATCCGGTTTCTGTGCTGTGCTAGGCTGTCAACGTATCAGAGGCTTCTGAGGAAGGCCTGCTTGTCCCGGGGGTTGGCTGGGCCATATACATTGGTCAAGTGTCCAGGCCTATTTGAGCCGATAAGCCTGTAATCAACAGTAATAGACCATTTAGTGGTAATGAAATTGTCCAAAATGATAGCACTGGTGTTCCACAGGATGGCTAGGCCGCCCGATGTTCCTGTAGCATCTATTGAGACCGCCTTCCCCAATTTCTAGCAGTAACGTAATAACTTGTCAATGTCTTCTGAAGTACATTTTGTTTCCTGTAGAAGTAAGATTTCTATCTTTTCTTCTAATATCAGATCCCGCAACAGTTTTTGCTTGCTGCGTCCATTGAGGCCTCTAATATTCCATGTGATGATCTTCATGATGACAGGGGGTTTGGGAGATGAGGAAAGCTATCTGAAATCAGGTTGATTTGTCCCGAGTTCACCATAAAGTTCCCTATTTCTTGTATGAGCTTGTTGGTTGATTTTCGACCCCTTTTCTTTTCATCTTTCTGGGTCTTGGCTGGGTTTTTTGATTGACCGCCCTAGATCCCTAGACTTTTGCTAGATCGAGCTGAGGATCCAGCCGAGGAATTAAGGAACACTTTATGAACCTTCCGCAGTTAATCTCTGGGAATAG
>JASDQU010816023.1:15573-27643 GCA_032191745.1 Picea mariana
ATGTCCTACAAATATTTTGTTTGAGTCAAATCCTTTGATATTTTCAGAATACTTTAAATTCACATTTTTGAAATGATTTTCATAGTCGTCAATTTTATTTATATTTCTAAAGATGAAATCTCCAATCTTCCATGGCAAGGGAATAAATTGTTTTTTTTCCTTTTTTCATGGAAAAAATGTAGCCAAAACTTATATTGTCTTGCCACCTCTGTAATAAATAGTTTTTTAGATACATGATACGAGAGAAAAGAAGGATTTTCTTTTGAGAAGAATATCCTTATGACACTGTGATTCTCCATTTGTTCTATTGTTCCTTTTTTCTCTAAGAATCTATTAGCTTGGTCAGATATCCTTGAAGTGTTTTCACCCAACAACATCCTTTTGAAGACTAAAACAAAATCATTATAAACTTCATAGAAATACAGAGGGGTCTCATGTCTCCATAGGTCCTGATACCAAAAGGTAACTGGATATATTTCACAGTTCACCCTCTTACTTATGGTTAAGTTTAGGAATTGACAACAATACACAATAGAAAATATCATATAAGAATCCATAAATCATTTTTTATCCTTTTTATAGTGTGATAACTGCGATGAGATTTCGATAGAAATCAGTTTTCCCCAGTCAAAAATGGCATGTTCTTTTACTATAAAATACGTAATATATAAAATCATGCGAGAGATAGAAGCAATTCTTTCATAATTTGTCAACCTAATAAATAGCCATGCAATCTCTCAATAGGGGTTTTTCAAAGACACAACCTGGATTCTGGTTATGTATTCTGGAATAGATGTAGGATTATCCAAATATTCAGGTAGGAGGTCCAGCCCATTTTTATGTTTCTTCAAAAAATCTCTACAGTCTTCTCCTTTGGAAGTAAGAGCCACCTCTGGCGGGTTCAACATCTTGCGAAAAAATTGCGGTGAAAGAGAAATCGGAGAATGATCTTGGAGCTCTATAATTCTTTGACTTGGCATGTACTTTTCCACAAACCATGCAACAAGTTATTTACAATAAAAAACCTTAGGAACACACCCAACACGAGCGATTCCATATGCTCAAATTACATCTTTCTGTGTAGGAGGAGAGGAATAATATGAATATTCTCTTGACCACTGGAAGTTCTTGTCTTCACGACCAAAGATATTTAAAGTATCACCAAAAAATTGGTGTCTAGATGATGCCTCCATAGGTTGATGGGAGTATTTCTTCAGCTAGATAATAACCTCAAATAAATATTTTCAGAGAGATGATAATAATTTAGTCCCCTAGAAAATGGTGATCTAATGCAATTTAATGAGTAATTCCTCGATCCTTTCTCCATTAATAACGATCTTTTCGAAGCTTGAAAAACAATTGTTATCATTAAAAAACACTTGATTCATATTGGGAAAAGAAATAAAATGGGGGGGAAGGACGAGATTGAGTTTGCAAATGGAGCTTTTCATGAACCCGCCAACCCGCAATTATGGATGATAAAAAATATGTTAAGTGTAGAAAAGTGGTTGATCAGACTTACATGTAGAAGGAATGAAATACTTTAGGTTTCAACACCCACAACGAATTTGACGGTCAAAATGTAGATCATGGAACTTGGGGTGAAAATTGAAGATCACAAAACTTGGAGGATGAGGGCTTGAACCCATGAAATTGAAAAAAAAAAGGATAAGTGTAGCAGTAGACTTATGACATGGGAAAGTGGATGAAGATGAAGGTCCACCAACCTGCCAACCCATCGATCACTGAAATATGACTAAGTATGGTAACTAGAAAGGGAGAGAAGAAAGGATAAAAGAAAGAGGGAAACAAGGGGAGGTGTAGAAGAGAGAAAATAAATGGAAAAAAGAAGTTGGGAAGATAGAACAGGGAAGGAAAACTCGAAAATAGGAAATGATCTCAATAGTAGTCCAATATCAAGATCCTTCATTAATGTGAACAGACCTTCCATTCTTATGTGTATGCACAAGATGCAAAAGTGGTGTATAATTGAATGACGAAGAGAAAATTTGTTCAATGGAGGTGGAATAATGAATTTTAGTTGAGGAGGGTCTAGGGGAAGAAAGTGTTTCTTCAAGGCTTATTCACCTCCCTCTGCATGGCTAGGATTTGGTTTTAGGTGGGATCTTTTATTTTTCATTTTAGTGTTTTCCTTTGATTTGGATCCAAAGTTCTGGTTAGCTCTATTTGTCTTGCTTCTGGCTCATTTTGGTTACAAGTTTCTCTGGATTTTTGGGTGCTCTTTCTATTTTTTGGATTCATGTTGAAATCCTTTTTTCTCTTTATCCTTGGGCATTATCTCTAGCTCAGGATCATTTCGTCTTTGGATTCTTGATTTTGCAGTGGCAAGCTTTGGTAGAATTTGGTTCAGTGTTTTTGTGTGTTGAGTTCTACTTCTCGTTTGTTTGTGTACCCTCCTTGAGATTGTCATGGATTATCAAGAGGTAATGTGAGTTATTCAAGTGAAAAAGGAGTTAATTAGAGACAAAAGGAACATCCTTGTCACAATTACAATGAAAATTTAGGATCATGATAATCAAATTGCTTCACAGAATGAAACTATTATGGGGATTCTGGCCCAATTGAATCAGAGGGTAATGTAGTTGGAAGTGAATTGTGACTTTATAAGAAACTTCTAATAGATTCAGAATGGAATTTTAGGTTGTTCCAACCACATAAATCCAAACCCCGCAGAGAATGGAGAAATCAAGGAAGAATACAATGTGAAAAGACTCTTTGAATCCATGGAAATAGGTGATCTAGAACCAACACACTCTATGCAAGGAATGGAAGAAGCTGAAAAATGCAATATATTTTAACATTCTTATGTATTTCAAGGTTTTATTGATAGTAGGAATTTTTTATAGGATCTATACTTATGTGAACTGTTGGAAATCTCTATTAGTATTATTTAGTAAACTGGGAATTTTGGACAAGGATTTTTCATGCTTAGTTTATCTAAAGTTTTCAAGAACATTGTACTTATGCTATTTATCTCTTCTACAACATATTTTTTGATTCATATAAACAATTTTCCAGATTTGGTTATAAAAAAGTATAGGCTCCTACACATTTTTAGACATCACATTGGGTTTTTGACTTCAACCATATTGGAATTTGTCTTCCATGTTGTAGGAGTCATCCTTTGGAGTAATGTTATTAGTACCATTAGAGGTTATGTTGATATCATGGACAAGATAAACAAACAAATCATGATTAGTAAGTTAAAACAAATATAATACAAGTGTTTATAATGCACCATTATCCCATTATAGTTGCACCCTCTACTCCTAATTCAAGTGGTGTTGCAACACATGTTATTATTTCTCCACTAAAAAAAACTATGAATCATGGATTGCAACATTCACTTAAACCAAGTGGATTTAAACTTTTTTTTTTAATTTATTACAATTAGAATTAAATATTAGGTTTCCATTTATTTTTTTGTGGTGATATTTTACATGCTTGTACATGTTTGTTAGATTGGGGTTTGTTTTTCTTCTACTTTCTTACAATGATGTTTAATGATGCATGAATTTTGTTTTATGAAGAAACCATAGTAGTGTAACATTCCCCATCTTGACTGAGGAACATTACGTGCGGAAATACTCATAAAATTAAAAAAAATTGCTAACTAATTTCTTGTAGCTTACCAACTATAAATTATGCACATATTTAACTATTTTCTAATACATGCTAAAATTGAAATGAATGCAGTTTAAATAACTCAAAACAAAAACATATAAATCCTTATTAAACACAGAGTGAATGCACAACCATTAAGCTTGTAAATATAACACATAAAATAGATAAAACAATTGTATTTTAAAATAGTTGTGCAACCAACTTATTGGGACAGACGTTCCACCAAACCATAGACTTGTTGTTATGTATCTCAAAATTAGGTCACCCATGAGCTGGGGATAGAAATCCATAAGAGAGGTAACACTAGAAATGTAATAATTCAATATCTAGGGCTTAATAATGGGTTTTATACTTAACATGGGGCTTTTCCTAGGGTTTAACAGAATAGCTAGTGATTTGTAATGACTTGTGGTCCCATCTAAGTGGGTGCTCCTCGTATTACTTATTTATCCTTTGCTTGTTATAGGTGCTTTGATTATTGTTGTTGTGTTTGGTTTGGGGTTGATTATTCAGTTGGACCTAGGTCCTTTGTTTTCTCAATATGTTGGTCTTTTTATTTCTTGGGCTTGTGTTCTTCACCCACATTACTAGTAAACTAATCTGGTTTATTTTCTTGAGATTTTTTTCATTGTTCATTCCCTTTTGCAAGATTATCATTTGGTTGGTTGAAGTTGCATCCCAATGACTAACTTTGATATTTGTGTTGACTTGATTGTTGAATAAAGTTGGACAATTGTTTCTCAACTTTTGTGGTCGATTGTTGTTGTTTCTTTCCTTGTTCAATTATTCGTTGTTCATTCCCTAAACTTGACTACTGCTCATGTTATTGGCCCAACTAATCTGTTGAAGATTACTTATGTGAATTCAACTGTGATGATAACTCCTAGGTGAATGGAGTTAGATAGACTGAGAGTGAGTCTTTGGCTACCTCTATATGTTCCCCTAGCATTTTTTGGACCTTTATCATGATTTTAGCGGGAACTGCCTTTTTATATTTGAATGGCCCAACTTTCTTAGTTTTGCTAGTACCTAGACGAGTCTTGAATGTGTTGGAATCTTGTTTTTGGTCACCTATATGCTATATTTTTCCCCAAATATAATTTTATCTCTTTGATCTAGGTGGATATCAGTGGCCACCCACCTTTTCCAACTCGCTCAAAATCATTTTCTAGCAATTTTGGCAATTTACTATTTTTAGCAGTTTTTAACTATCGAGGCCATTTTGAGGGCCTAAATGAATTTTTTTCATGATGGAGCTTATTAATGATAGTTGAAAGCTTTGATTGATCCCCCAAAATGAATCTCCTTGACTATAAATTTCCAAAAAACTATCATTCACCCAAAACAAAGATCGTATGCCAAAGTTACGCCCCCCGGAAGTTGATACACCAAACTACCCAAAACAAGGTCCACAAAACTGTTGGTTTTTCATCTTCTAGGGTTAGGGTTTTGGATTTTATGTATGATAAAAAGGCCTTGAAGCCTCATTGTAAAATCATGTTCTTGCGAATTTGAGTAGTGGACACATCTCTTCTCAGAGATAAGCTGCCACCATTCTAACGAGTCTTTCACTCTGTATTTTTATAGTCTTTGTACATTTTCGCTCATTAATAGAAAATTGTGTTTTACTATATATCTTTGTTTATGGTTTCATATCTGATACATTTATGTTATATTATTGGATATCCTAGATATCTATGTACATTTATTTATTATACGTATGCTCTCATTTTGTGCAGAAAATAATCTAGATCAGTGGTATCAGAGCAAGCTGCTCTTGATCATTTTTCAGTGCATGTCCCCAACGAGGTCCGAGTATAGAAATTTGGGTCTCGAGCTTGTATCTCTTGAATAAAATATCTCTCGTACGTCCAAGAAACCCTCCATGGCAGAAGAAAATAAAAATGACAAAGCAAATGATTCTATTAATATGTCGCTTGAGCAAGCTCTCACGCGACAAAGGGACGAAATGATGGAGAATTTTTCCCACATCCTTCAATTCCTATTAATAACAAAAGGTGCATCTTCATCAAGAGGCCACTTTAGAAGTACATCTCCTTTAAAGTTACAAGTTAATTTTGATATTCCCATATTTGAAGGACAGATAGATGCAGATGCCTTAGAAAAATGGTTAAATCTACTAGAAGGTTATTTCTTTGTTCATAATTTTTATGATACAGAAACAATCACCTTCACACTCCTTAAGTCTCTCCCCTGTGTCAAACATTGATGGGAAACTTACGAAGAGAAAAGTTCCATAGAGGATTCTGGAATATATGGGGCCGATATCACTTGGAATTTTTTTGTGGATGCGGCAAAGGAACAATATTACCTTGTTGGAAACTATGAGGACCAGTACATGAGATTGACCACAATGCGGCAAGAGAGGGGCCAAGAAGTTCCTGATTTCACCAATACCTTCCATAACTTGCGCATGAAGATGGGTATCCAATACTTCGAACGACATTTGGTTCTAAAATACTGTGGCGCTCTACACAGTTACATCTAAACTGAAATGGATTTTTTGGACATCTCATCACTCGATGTTGCTTATCGATATGTTGTTAAAATTGAGAAGAAATATAAGAACCAAAACAAATGGGAGTTTGGGTTTTCGAACATGAAACAACCATAGTATGATAAAGAAGGCCCTAACAAATAGTCTACCGAAAACCAGTCCAAGCCACAAGTAAAGAAGGGTCACGGGAAGACAAAGAAGGATACCAGAAAATGGTGTGATTTATGAAATAGCCCCTGGCACAACACCAATGAATGTCGCTCAAAAAATTCATTGGTGACCGAGATCAAAGACAAGGATCCAAACCCTAATTTAGAATCGTATTATGAAGATACTAGTAAAAGACAGATCATCGATGTAGACCCCATTGCTATTGTCGCGACCACAACAATTCAACCATAAGAGCCAATAGATCTTGAAGAGGGGGAGCACATTTTTAATTCACAGATGTGGGTGAAGGAGACTCTGCTACATTTTATTGTTAATGGTGGAAGACATAAGAACCTCATATTAGCAAAGGTCATCAAATAGTTGGGATTGTCAACAACACCACACCCACAACCATACAACATCGGGTGGCTTCGCAAGGGACAATACCTCTGTGTTAGCCAGGAGTGTCGATTTTCATACAGAATCCAACCCTTAAAGTATGAGGTATTATGTGATGTTTCCGAACTGGATTTCTGTGATGTCCTCTTGGGCCAACCATATATATGGAAGCACCATGTTGTTTATTAGTCTCGACCCTGCAGTCTCATTGTTTCTCTGGGGGGTCATCTCTACAGAATACTAGAGGTAGTTCTGACTATTGTTCCACCTAAACAGTGCCACAAGTTAGTATCTCATACTAGAAAATCCAGCTTCTTCACAATCAGTTCAAAAGGTGAACAGAAGGATACTGCAACCACTAAAGCCTCGACCAAGGCACCTTCTATCCAATAGAAGCAGGTCGGCAAGATTGTAGCAAAGAGAAAATATTTCTTCTACACACAAACATATCATGTATCCAGACTATTAATAAGGTCCAACCCTTCCAGCCACAACTTCATGACAACCTTCAAAAAGATAAGCAGTGCAACTTCTCCAACAAGGCAAGCAACTCATCAAGATGGAGATTCAACAAAATCTTTTCCCTCTCCCATGGGAACTCAAAGCAATCGATACCATTGTTATATAAGGAGGGGGGATTGATCCATGTGGATATCGGTGTCCATCCACCTTTTCCAACTCGCTCAAAATTGTTTTCTGGCAATTTTGGCAATTTACTATTTTTAGCAGTTTTTAACTTCCAGGGCCATTTTGAGGGCCTAAATGAAGGTTTTTTGGAATCACACTTCTCAAAAATATCAGAAGGCTCAGATTGATCCCCCACAATGAATCACCTAGATGATACCTTTCCAATGAGATATCGTGTTCCCCAAATGAAGATCGTATGCCAAAGTTATGCCTTCGGGTAGTTGATACACCAAACTACCCAAAATGGGGTCTACAAAACTGTTGGTTTTTCATCTTCCAGGGTTATGGTTTTCGATTTTCTTTATGATAAAAAGGAATTTGGAGTCTCATTGTAAAATCATCTTCTTGCAAATTCAAGTAGCAGACACATCGCTTCTCAGAGATAAGCTGCCCCCATTCTAGCAAGTCGTTCACTCTTTATTTTTATAGTCTTTGTACATATTTTCTCATTAATAGAAAATTGTGTTTTACTATATATTTGTGTTTATGGTTTCATATATGATACATTTATGTTATATTATTGGATATCATAGATATATTTTTACATTTATTTATTATATATCCACTCTTATTTCGCGACAAAAATAATCTGGATCAGTGGTGTCAGAGCAGGCTGCTCTTAATCATTTTTCAGTGCATGTCCCCGACGAGGTCCTAGTATAGAAAGTCGGGTCTCGATCTTGTCTCTATTGAATAGAATATCTCTTTCATTTCCAACAAACCCTCAATGGAAGAAAAAAATGAAAACGACAGAGCAGACGATTCTATTAATATGTTGCTTGAGCAAGCTCTCGCGTGACAGAGGGATGAAATGATGGATAATTTTGCCCACATACTTCAATGCCTATCGATAACAAAATGTGCATCTTAATCAAGTGGCCACTTTTCAATTACCTCTCCTTTCAAGTTACAAGTTAATTTTGATATTCCCTTATTTGAAGGACAGATAAATGTGGATGCCTTAGAAAAATGGTTAAATCTGCTAGAAGGTTATTTCTCTCTTCATAATTTTTAAGACAGGGAAAAGATCACCTTCACACTCCTTAAGGCTCTCCCCCATGTAAAAAATTGGTGGGAAACTTAATGGAAGCAAAGTTCCACAGAGGAGTCTTGAATATATGGGGTCAAGCCCACTTGGATTTTTTTTTTGGATGTGGCAAAGGAAGAGTATTACCATGTTTGAAACTATGAGGACCGGTCAATGAGATGGACCACACTGCAGAAAGAGAGGGGACAAGAAGTTTCCTAGTTCACCAATAACTTCCATACCTTGTGCACCAAGCTAGGTGTCAAATACTCCGAATGACATTTGGTTCTGAAATAACGTGGGGCTCTACACAAATACATTCAAACTGAAACGGATTTTTTGGACATCTCATCACTCAATGTTTCTTATCGGTATGTTGTTAAAATCGAGTAGAAATTTAAGCACCAGAACAAACAGGAGTTTGGGTCTGCAAATATGCAACAACCAAAGTATGATAAATAAGGCCTGTTGATGGGCGAAATCGACTATCCGTCAACTGAGAGAGTGGATCTGGTCTGGGGTTGTCTAATAACCCAAGCCGTTTGGAATGAACCACCCTGACGGGTTTAACAGATCCGTTAGCCGTTCTAAGGTCCTAGGAAAACCAAAGAGAAAACCAATCTAAACTAACTAATCTAACTAAAAAAAAACAAATTAAACTAACTAAAACTAAATAAAACAAACTAAACTAATTAACTAAAACAAACAAAAACAAACTAATAAACTAAACTAATTAAAACTAACTACTAAATAAACTAACTAACCTACTATTTCCATAAATGCAAACTACTAACTAATATTACACTAACTACTATCTGAGGTATAACCTATTTACAAAACGTACAATATCTACAAAACACAAATTTAAATAAAACCTGGAAAACTTATTTGCTTTCTGCCCTAAGACAGAGAAAGATATTTTTACATAATTATCAAACTGTTTATTAAAGATAGGAAGTTATCAAACTGTTTACATAATCTGGGAAGATATTCCCAAGATCAACTAAACTAGGAAACTAAAATGAAACTAAAGTATCTAAATATCCTCTAAATTGTCCATCAAATCCCATGCAATTTCGAATTGACCTGAAAAGGATTCAAAACAGACAAGTTAGAAGACTCTTTTACCAATAAAATGATAAAAATTAAATTCTATAGACTAGCTACAAAATCATCTGATTCTGTAGCTAATCAAAATGAGATACAGAATCAGCATCATAATCGATTCAAAATCTTTAAAAGAATTAAATCCAATTATCTTCCAATGATCACTTGAAAACGAATCAAAATGATTTTATCATTCAACCTTAAACAGAATCAAAATCGATTCAACCGAACACAGAGATAGGAATACTATGTTCTTCTGTTACCACAAAATCGGGTCTTCAGAGTCATAATCAAACATTAATAAGATTATTTCATATCCAATTGAAAAACATATCATATGTGAATGTTAAACAACAGATACAATCCGATCCAACAAAATCACTTTCCACTCGTTATAGCTGTAACGATATAGCAAAAAGATTCAAATCATTTAATCGAATACAAAGACAGAAATACTCTGTTTCGATTATTGTTACAAGTTGGGTAAATGAGATCACATGTAATAGCATCATAATCGTTTCTCCGCAAATCGAATGAGATCGTTTTGATATTCAATTGAAAACATAACAAATTGCAAACACCTCATTATGCTTGTCTCATCAAAAGGAGAAATCATCGCATCGAACAGGATTATCACGATAACCGTATAGAAAAAGATTTAGATTGTGAACGAATTCAAACCAAAACTGACACATAACCAAAAACGTAACACGATCAATCAAATAGAATTTGTCATAGATTTCGATCGTTGATCCTTGCATAGTCAACAGACGGGATCGATTAATTTTGATCACAATCGTTTTAATCAAACAAATCGTAACAGAGTTTGACCAATTCATTTCACAAATCTAAAATACAGAGTATTAATTAGAATCTGGACTCGATTCATAAAACGAACTTGCCATTTTAGAACAAAAATGAATCGATTTAGCTAAGGATTTTCACACAATTGTTATGATTCAGATTCGTCTCTAATTCGGGTGCAAATGTTATCTGAGTGTATTTTTTTCATCAAACAAATAGAATCGTTCTCTTAACTTGGAATCAATCAAATATAGAACAACACACAATACAGCATCGTAACAAGTATCTTCCCGAAAACGTTTACCAGTCATAGCATACCAATGATAATGAAATCGGATCCGAGAAAAATCGTAACAATCAAACTCGATCAAAACGTTTATCAACTATAGCACATGGATCATAACCAAATCAAATCTGAGCATGATACAAACCAAACTATTAATTTTGTCACATTAACAAGGCAAGCCAATCAATCAAATTTAAACAAAGATCACTCAAATCCAATCAAAATCTATTGATTCCTATACTGGGAATAGTCAGATCGTATATCGAATTAAAATTTGTTTCTATTCAAAGCAAAGCTATATATAGAATGCACACAATATAACAGAGCTATTCAATGATGTGAACGGAGCTGTTTGAAACCGAAACCAAATCGTTATGTAAACCTAGATTATTTACAAAATGACATTAAATTTTTCATACCTGTGTAGCGACGAGGCTGCTCAGTTATGCCAGCTTGGAATTTACAACAGTCGTGGTTGATTCCACATTTTTAAACAGGATAGAGCCAGTTGTCCTTTGTTTCTTATCCACAGCTTGGAGCTTGTTCTTTTGACTGGTTAACAGTGCAATCTGATCCTCCAGAGACTAAATCTTTGACTAGAGTATTGGAGCATCAAGATAATATCACTCTAACCATCAATTACATTGATCACAGGGTGACACTGTGGGTTTAGACAGAGCAGGAGAGGGTTTCGGCAAATGAACAAGGGTTTCATAAGGCAACTTAATGCCTGGGTAGTTAGGGTCTTCCTTTAGGAAAGGGGGTAGGTTTGATACAAAATCATATGAGGGTTCAACACACAAACCTTGCGAATAGGGATATTCGCTAGCCAAGAAACACTCAACCTCTGAATCAGAGTCCTCACTCAACACAATAGGGTTTGGCTCGACAGGGGGTTTTGGCTTGTTCCTTTCCATTCATGAAATCAAACGTGCATTCCTTTTCCCTTTAACATTTGCAGTGAGGTTTGCCTTGGGATTTTTTCTCATAGGTTTAACAGTCTCAACACTCTTATTCATAGTGTGGGGTAAGTCGATAGGAGGGTCAGCCGAGGGTTTAGGCAGAAGGATATGGTAGGGCACTGGGGGTACAACCTTGACCTCACTCACCACAGTTTTGTCAACCTGTGTAGGGTTTGGATCCTCGAAACCATTCCGAGCAACGAAATTGCTCCAACTATCCCCGTGCAGACTCAAATAGCAGACAATGATAAGCTTGACAAGCCCATAATGAAAAAGGCTACTGTCAGCTTGGTGTCTTTTATACTTCTTTGACATTTTAAACAGGCTACGAAGCAAATAATAGGGCATATTGAGCTGATATCCCATAAAAACCATAAGCAAACACAGGTGGTGGAGGAATACAAGTCCGTATAGACCTTCGCAGGTCACAAACTGCTTGATTATCATCAATAAATCATGCCAACATTGTTTAAGCATAGTTACGG
>JASDQU010816024.1:0-22108 GCA_032191745.1 Picea mariana
TCACCCCCCCCCTCTCAGTTATTTCATACCTGTAACACTTCCAACTTGTTTCCTCCCCTTTGACACTTTCATAAACCGTAAGTCATGGGATATTACACTTAAACTATCTGACTTAGCCTTGTAGTATATGCTATCACCAGTTTGATGTCTATGATATCCTCTTTCACATTGGGTCACCAAGGCCCCATAATGAGTTATAGTCCTCCTTGCACTACACCAATGATCCGTCATTACAGTGCCCTCATTTGCATACTCATGGGATGATCTCTAAAGTGATTCTCTATGCAACTCTCATATGCGTATCTCTCATTCAACATTTTTCAAATCCTTATTATTTGTATATGTACAAACTACTAGTTTCACCATTGATATTAATTGATGGTCTGCATAGCCTACAACTCTATTTTAATATGCTTCTCTATGATATGGCTAGATTTGAATTGGGTTTTTGTATATAAATTTAATTGTATGTAATGTTAACCTAAATAACTGTGTCTCAATTTGTTATCGAACCTATAAGGCCACTGATGATAGAACTAAACTGATATCGCTTAACCATATTATCTCATTTGAACCACCAAAGTAGTATATATAGTAAGAGCCTGTCGTACACACTATACACGGAAGTCCCATAGCATATATCTAGTTTCTTGTTCAAATGAAAAACTTAGTGTTTTGTAAAATAAAAAGGAAGAAAGAATCCCTTACTTGATTGTTGAATATTCTTGAATATCAGCCTTGCCACAAACAGGTAAAAGATGTACCAACGATTTCCCATATGTTAACGGAAGTGAATAGTTGATTGTTTTTGTTGGATTTTGGATGAAGCTTCCCATATGCTTCTACACCTTTCCTAGTAATGAGTTGATTTTTTTGTTGGATTTTGGATGAAGCTCTAACTAGACAACAATAACGTCAATGACCACCTTTGATTTTCCACCTTATGTTACACTTTATAAATTTTAAGTTCTTGTGAATTATTTTTAGTGACATCTCACAGTATTTTCAATTGATCCACATAGTAATCAATCAAGAACGTATTTCTTTGCTTGAAACTTCTTGCTCCTTCCCATAGCTAGTTTTCATTGAAGTTGAAATTATTTCATTTCATTTGCCTCTTGAATGGTTTAAAGAGTCGAGTCGAAACGCCATCAATTTTACAACTATTCCTTTGAGTAACATCAACCTAAAATCAAGTGTTAATCAAAATTTATCTAGCAACTTTTCTAGGGCTCTTCAAACTCATCTTAGCTTAGGTGTAGAGATTTGGAATAGGATTGTGAGAATAACTTTCCAAAGATGCTAAACTGATCAAAATCTGGACCAGGGGATCAAAATTTGCTCAAATTTCAAAGTGCTCGGAATGCGATGAAAATGGTGCCATTGCGTCCGTCTCGTCTTCCTGATTCTTGCAGTATATTTACTTTCTCAAACGGAGTCTGTATGGAGAAGATATCACGATCTGTTCATCAAGCCAAACAGGGAAAATTTTGATGCTGACTGTACCTGTCCATACAATCCGTACGGTGACATGGCAGGGCCGTACAGTCCGTACGATGATGTGTCAATGGTGACGTGGCAGACGGTGGTTGGTTGACAGTGGAAAATGAGGAGCTGACACATGTTCGTTGTTGGCGAATAGTATGAGGACACGTGGCCCAACCCGAGGGCGCCACGTGTCGCTCATTCTTTGGTCATTGTTTTCATATATAAAATGTATTGGAGGCCGCGGGGTTCGACCCCCAGACCTCCCCACACAGCTAGCTCCTTCGCCCGACCGCCCGACCAATGGGCCACAAGTGTTGCTTATTATGTATGGGCGTTTTAAACTATTTAAAGTTTTATGTTTGTATATTCGGCGGGGGGTCGGTTCGGGGCTTAGCCCCAACCCGTGGTTCTACCATCCGTCCATACGACCATGCTTTTGTTTACATGGCGCACGGGATATTTTATATATGTTTTCAAATGTCGGCCCGCGGTCATGTTATATTACATATGCCCATGCTATTATATTGCGCGCGGGTTGTTCAATGTGGTTTGAACGGTTTTAACCCATGGCTATATGCCAATATGCATATGACCACCACATGGCACGCGTTTGGGTTTTTGGAATGCGGTTTAAGGTTTTAGCCCGTGGTTCTTTTGGTTTCGCATGCGACCACACATTGCGCGCCGGTTTTGGTTTGGGTTTTCAAATGGTTACCCGCCACTTGTCATGCCCATGACTAACCAAAGAACGGGGGCCTATTTTAGCGCTGGGACGTGGCCACATGGCCCCCATGTGCCCAACACCTCCGTCCTTGGGGGCCCTAATTCCGCTAATGGTGTGACATTTTGGCACCAATTTCGGAATGCACGCATGTGCTAGGTTTAGGCACAGGAAACTCCCAGAAGCCAGGTTACTCACACACAAGTGCGAAATGGCGAACCAGAGACAGCAAGCTTGAAGGAGAAAAATGGCAGGAGGCCTAACTTCTTCATTTTTTTGGCCAAATGAGGTGCTGAAAAAGCCCAGCTAGGGGTTTTTGGACGTTTTGAGTCCATTGGCACTGTTTTCACATGCATTTGAAGACTTCTTTTGCATGTTTTTCACCATTGAAGTTTGAGGAAGCTCCAGGGAGCTTGAAGCCCTCATTGTTTGAGGCCATGCTCAGATGAGCCCTAGTCTATTTTCTGTGACTGAATAGTCATTTTTGACTAATTATTATGCTTTGAACACATTGGGATAGGTTTCAGATCCATTGGAGGACTTTTACAGGTGTTTTTGCCACAGAGAATCTCAGGGAAGCTTGGAGGCCACATGTAGAAGAGGTCATGACTGGATGAGACAAGATCCATTTTCAGAGTTCTAATAGTCATTTTTGGGGTTTTTATGTATTCTGAACCCAATGGTACAGTCTGTAAATCCATTCAAGTTGAGCAGTAGCTTGTAAAAGAACATTTGACAAACTAATCCCNCTCAAGGAGATGTAGCCCAGAGAGGGGTGAACTCCTTTATCATCTTGGTATTGTTGTGAGTTTGATGTGTTATTTGCTGCAAGTTATGTTGTTGTGTATTTGTTTATAGCACATATTTAACCTTTTTAAAAGAACATTCCCTCACACATGAACATTGAAAAGAAGAAGCATGAACTTAACACATAAACCATCTTGCATATTTTAACACATGAAGCAAGGTCCTGTAAGGTTTATTTTATTGTAGAGGGTGCTTGCATAGCATAACAAGTCAGCCTTATATTTTCAGATCATAAACAAACATAAACATTTGACTTAGGTAGTGAAATCCAGTTGTTATATCATTGACTTTGGGAAGCCCTTCTAAGACAAGGGTCAAATACGAGGTCACATTGGGGCCAACAAAGTAATCAACCCTGCTTTGTTGGTCTTGGTTTCCACTTTCGATTGTCCCCCCTCTACTTTGGTATAGTAAGTGGTACCATAGAGGCCATAATATTTTAGAATTCCTACCTAAGGTGACAACACAGGGAAGGTGGTGTTGTACCTAGGATCGACATTGACTAGAGTCACTCGGACTCCTTGGAGGGTTTCCCACTGCTCGGTGAGGTAACTTGCACCAGGGAATTAGTTCGGTAAGCAGGTTGTCAATGTAACTTTCCCACCCGTTGAAACTCAACCCCTTTGCGCATTGATCCTGCGATGTTGGATTCCATCACTAACTAGCGCTTCTTTGTGAGAAGATTTGTTTTCATGCTTAACTCCTAGATTAATTAGCATGTGTTGTTTTTTAAAGAATCATACTAACCTATG
Organism: Picea mariana; assembly: GCA_032191745.1. Classification (NCBI taxonomy): domain Eukaryota; kingdom Viridiplantae; phylum Streptophyta; class Pinopsida; order Pinales; family Pinaceae; genus Picea; species Picea mariana. The sequence continues at coordinate 3,769 of JASDQU010816024.1, forward strand.
AATTTCCCCAGTGGAGTCACCAATACTATTGTAGGGATTTTCACTATTACTAACTAATGGATTCCTCTATGAGTGGGTTGATAGCTAACCATAGATAACTGATAAAACACTAACTTTATTTCTTATACCTAATGATTATGATGTGAAATGCAATGTCGATGGGAAAAAGGACATACCTTTTATTCATGGTTGAGGCTTGACCAAGTGAGCAATTTTGATCCAAAAGTATTAATCCCTGATTTCATTTGTAGATATGCACAGAATTAAACATGCACAACCTTCCAGCCTACTCCAACCTTCGTATAAGCAATGCACAAAAAATTATTGAGATGTTAGGAAGACCAATGCATGAAGTTGCAAAAATAGTGCCAACATCTTGATCATTTTGTTGACAACTACACAAACAAGTTCTATACTCTCATGGATCATATAAACATTAGAGAAGAATAATTGAATCTAGTTCTTAAGKACCAAAATGATTTGCACYAGTACAATGATTTAGATGCTAMDRTMCTTRACTATTAACACACTTGGGGATGCACAAATATTCATGAGGAGGATTGAGTGGAAGMATAAACTAAACCAACTCCAGTGCTTCTAGTGAGTACATCAACACCACCAATTATGATAGATAGTGAAAGAAGATGCAAACTCATTGTTTCCTAGATAACACTACAAAACTCAAAAATTAATTTGTTAATAAAGGAAACATAAGGACATTGGTATGTGGTGCAACACTCATAAGACTTCCAACCATGAAAAGTCGAAATGTTGATTCGTGTAGACTCTTTTAGCACAAATTTGTGATCCTTCTTCACAAGATCATGACAAGGGAAAATATTTTTCCTTATTTACACTTGAATCCTTTAGTTTTATTGTTAGCCTAATGCACATAGACTAGGCTCCCTAATCATGCAAAATTGATTTGGGGATAGAGAAATACAATATCTTTCACAGTCAAATGTGTGTTAAAAAAAAACCTTTTCATTTTAGCATTGGCAATGGGATTCAAAGGAATATGATCTCTTCAATCATTGTTTGGCCCAAAATTAGCTACCCAACTCTACCCATAACCCTACAACATCAAATGGCTCAATTCAGGGAAGGAACTATATGTCACCCACCAATGCACTTTCAATACACTATCTACCCCTGGATGGACGAATGGTGACAAGTTTTGTTGAACATATCGAGAGATGTGATGCGATGATAGCACAATGATACATGTGGGAAATACATAGAATCTATAAAAAAATCCCTTGGTGCTTCGCCTTGAACACCAAAGAGAAGATTTTTCACATTCCCAAGGTAAAGCATAAGATAGATCTTTAGAAGGATGAAGTAACATGTGATGTTGCACATATGGAGTTATGCGATGTGATGCTAGCAACCCATAGCTATGAGAAAGGCACTAAATCTATAAATCACACCTTCAAAGCATTGCCCTCGACATCAAAGATAATTTTTTTCACATTATTGAAGTAAAGCATAAGATGGATCTCTTTAATTTTTGCAAAACAATGTTGTAAATTGAATAGTCGTACAAAAAAACTCATTTTTTTGGTTATCTAACAAATTGTCATCCACAATATTATTTTCCTTGTACAAGTTTCATCCATCATGCACCTTTTGCAACAAAAATAGCCATAATGTTTTTGAAGAAATACATAAATGTATTTTAAAAACCCTCTAGAATTCCATTCCTTTGTCAATTAAAGCATCATATAAACCTATTTCCTAGAGAAGTATTACCCAATGAACCTTATATTACATAGCATTGCTAGATAATGATGAGATACCCAACAAATATAGGGTCTCTTATATAAGGGATGCATTTGATTGAACACATTACCATGTGCGAGAATGATCGTGCCAGTGTCAAAGAAAGATGGTTCTTAGTGTGCATGCATTCACAATTGGAGCTATGTGATGTGATGCTAGCATAACCATATCTATGGGAAAGGCACCAAATCTATAAATCACACCTTTGGAGCATTGTCCTCGACATTAAAGAGAATTATTTTTCACATTATTGAAGTAAAGCATAAGATGGATCTCCTTAATTTATGCAAAACAATGTTGTAAATTGAATAGTCATACATAAAAACTCATTTTGTTGATTATCTAACAAATCGTTGTCCACAATACTATTTCCCTTGTACAAGTTTCATCCATCATGCACTTTGTGCAACAAAAATAGTCATCAATGTTTTTGAAGAAATACATAAATGTATTTTAAAAACCCTCTAGAATTTCACTCCATTGTAAATTAAAGAATCATATCAACCTATTTCCTAGAGAAGTAGTAGCACTCCTTACAAATCATTGCTAGATAATGATGAGATACCCAACAAATATAGGGTCTCTTACATAAGGGATACATTTGATTGAACACATCACCATGTGCAAGCGTGATCATGCTAGTGTCAATGAAAGATGGTTCTTAGTATGCATGCATTCACAATTGCTCCTTCAACAAGATCACAATGAGGGAACAATACCCCATTTCTTGAATTGATGGTCTTGTAGACACAATGAAGGGAGAAAAGTACACCATAATGGAATTGAAATCTAACTACCACCAAGGTCATGCCAACCATAGGGATGTTTGGAATACTGTATTTAAAGGCAAGGATGACTTGTATGAGTGGTTGGTGATGATATTTGACTAAAACATTACTCATGCATCATTTTGAAACCTTTCATAGTTAAATTTTTGATTCATATTAATCATGTGTTGGTTTTTAGTAGTACATGGGAAGACCATGATGACCAATTTGAACACTTTGCACAACCAAAATCTCTTTGCTAACCTAGAGAAATGTGACTTCACTGGGAAGCACATATGGTACGTCATCATCATTGTTGATGAAATCAAATTGCATGTATATCCTCAAAAGGTACAGATCATCATATAATGGTCCACCATGACCAACCTAACCAAGTTACATAATTTCTTGGGCTTAGTGAACTTCTACAAAAGGTTTGTGTTGGGATTATCCCATGTTGTACACCCTCTCCACTCTTTATTATGTGGGATTTCCACAAATATTATGTTTAGAAGGGACACAATACAACATCAAGGCTTTGAATAATTCAAATGAAAAATGAACTCTTTGTTGTTCCTATAACTCCTTGATTTACATAATCCCTTTAAGACTCATACCTGAAATTATGTTATCGATGTTATTTTCCTACAAAATGGGCATCTCCTTGCACACCACTTTAAAACTTTCAGTGATGCTATTATAAATTACTCCATTTACATCAAAGAAATGTTATGTGATCATCCAAGTTGTTAAGAAATGGAAACATTACATTCTTGGGAAGGAGACTCGTAAACACTCCAACCATAAGCATTCATTGTGTGTGTAGACATAAGAAAATTTTGAAGCATGAACCGATTGAAGTGGATAACATATATACAACAATTCCACTTGATGATAAACATAAGCATGGTGCATCTAACTATGTCAATGGTTACTTATGTTGACCACCATTTCACGCATTGTTGACTATTCTAAATAATTATGAATATCAAGCACACAATTTGTTGAAGCATTACATAGTGGATATAGTATCAAACCATATTTATGTAGATATTATCCTAGGAGTATCATGACCAAATTTTCATTGTGTAAATTCTTTTTCCACCCTAGAATCCTATGTCCCCCCACACATGATTGAAACAAGATTTTTTGGGAGGCACATTCCTCCAAGGCAAAGGATCATTTTTTTGTCCATAAGACATTGATTATGTTACAAAAGTATTTTTGTTGGTTTCACTATCCCGTTAGAATGGAAAAAACATATTAAGAGATGTGTTTCTTGTGTGAGTAAAAAACTTACCAAAATGAGTTAGGGGTTATATACACCTCCATCCATTCCTTTTCACCCATGGGAATCAATCTTTGTGGATTTTTTGTGAGGTTCCCGTATCACATTCCACCACCATAATGCAATTTTTGGTCAATTGGTTCTCGAATATGGTGATCTTTGTGCCATGAATAGGACACTGTCAAACACTTATTCACATATATTTGGTTATATTTAAGTCATCCACATCTATTTTTAATGAAAAAGATACCAAATTCATTTCTATAATTAGGAATCTCTTTGGGATTTGCGTGACACAATTTTGGACACATATACAATGTTTCATTCCTAATTCAACAAAAGTTGTTAACCAAACTCTTATGCACTTGCTTCATGTGTATAATCACAAGAATCCATGCACATATGATGAAAAACCTTGCTTCCAGTCACTAATTTTTATAATTGCCTCAATATAATGTGACACAATGTGGCCCCTTTGAAATATGCTTTGGATTTCAACCTATTGGACAATGGTCATTTCCTATTTGACACCTCCAATGGTGGGAACCTTTGTGTCTACATAGAAAATATGTTAACAAAGAAACACACTTCATTGAGCACATCCAAAATACTCAGTGCAAGTAGACGAGATTTCATGAAAATCCTTGCCAACGTTCAATATGTGACATGACAAGGACTGTGTCTTCAACAACTTCTTAGTTGGGGAGAATGTGTGGCTTCGTATTTAGAAAGAAAAATTCAAGGCCTCATATCTCAAGTGTATTTCACTACAATACATACCATATACCATCACTAAGTAGTGTGGTTATAAGGCATTCAAGCTCAAATTTCCACCCTACCTTGGGGTGCATCAAATCCTCAATGTTGAGCTCATATGGCCTTATAGTCCTCCAACACTTTAGTGAAGTACAACACAATGAAAGAATTCAATGGATATTTATATGAAATTCAACTCACCAATGAATTATAATCAAGTCATTAATAAGATGATGTTCCATGCATGCCAAAAGTATAGGGAATGTTATCCCCCACTTTAGGGATAACTAAGGAGATTATGTCTCGACGCCCACAGGTCCTAGACATTGAGTACTGAGAGCTAGATCGACTTGAGCTTGGCCATGGAGGGCCCATATTTTCATTCTTCAGCACCTCCACTTTGTTAGTAACAACAACATCCATCACCCCGGCCTGGTCCTATAGCAGAAGTGGATCTTTCTCCACGAGGTAATGAGTCTGGGTATCATGGTATGTGTCACTTTGATCCTCAAAACCTTTGAATATGTGCATTAAATTATTTTTGTTTATAACGGGTGCTTGTATATTATACCTATCCACTTGACCATATCTGGGGGGAATGACATGATTCCCTAGTAAGCTTGTGCCCATAGGTTTTGATTTTCCACTAGGGGGATTCATGAGAAGCCATCCTCCACTCCTACCATACTTACCACTTTCCATCTTTCTCCCACTAATCCATCCCATTACACTGGTCTGGGGATTGGGTTGGCCAAATATTTAAGGGTCATACCTTACCTTGTGGGAAGAAGGGGCTAAAGGCCCAGAGGGTAAAAGTAGCTGGAAAAAGATAAAATCCAAAGAATGAAACCTCGAGATGCTTCTCCCAAGGATCCCCGAGAAAGCAGTAAACAACATCTCAGTAAGAAACAGAGGGACCCATAAAAATAATAAAACAAGACCTGGTTAGAGGATAGGGGGTCTCATCACGAGCCAACCTATTAGGTCCATGGGCATATAGAGGTATGACACTACTAGCATTTGGTCACCATGCTAGGGTAGTGGCTCTTGGTGTCATAGCCAAGAGAAAGGGGGTCTCATCACGAGCCAACCTTCTCATTTCCGTAAAATGCTTGTGGGTAACATTGCCACCACTGGTCACCATGCCAGGGTAGTGTCCCCTAGCTAGCTTTTTGAAGAAAAATAAATAATAAAAAGATAAAAGGAATGAATGGGCTTGGAAACATTTACATCCATGACAAGTGTAGCTTGCCCTCTATAGAGGCACCCACATGTAATCCATGCATTTCCCCGCTATCACTGCACCCCTTTCCTAGACATACCTTATCCACTTCACCCACTCACATGGCTTAAATTTGATCTCTCCCATCCAGTGAGCATTATCCCAATAGGAATCCCTATCGCTTCCTCTAAACTTGGCTTGTAGATTAGTATAATGTATTTGAGAACTTGTCCAGGTAAAGGGGGTTTTATGCACATGTTTAATAAAATTGACGATTAGATGTGATTGGCATTGCTATGATCCCTGTGACTTATGAGCCCATGGGGGGAGTATTTGTTGATGTTTTAGGACCATACCCAATGGCAAGTACCCAGATGGACAGGTACACATGGGGAGATGATTAGTTCGGACCTCCATGGGGATGAAATCCCACCAGATGGATGTTGAGACCCCAGCAGGGGGCAGAGACAGATCAGAGGGTTTGCAACAGAGAAGAGGAGGACGTTCCACCGGAGGCATCTTGGTAGAGCCTTACCCAGGGGGGTTGTGCCTTTTCCACCAGGTCATTGGCCTTGGAAGGCCCATGACATCACCCAGGACACCTTATGACATCATCCAATGCTATAGAGGTAGTTATGTGCCAAAGTGGCACGTGTGGCATGTTCCTAAGGCCCAAGAAGGCCAAACATTTTGCCCCAGGAGGCCAACGTTTCCCTAAAAGGGGCTAACGTCACCCTAAAAGGGCATGACGTCTTCATCTTTGCTTGATTTAGGGTTTGATTTTGATATTTAATGTAAAAACAATATTATTATGTATTTTTGGCCATGTCGGCCTTTTGTGACCTAACAATAAAATTAAGTTCATTGCTATTGTATAAATAGAGAGCTAAAACTCTCTTTTTATTATCATCTTTCACTCACGACTTGGTGAGGTCTGAAATTTGTGGCCCTCATTAGGGTTTTGGCTAAAATTGTGGTGCACTTGTTGAAGGAGGCTTCTTTTTGGTAATCTTTGGCATTTTTCTTGATGGAAGGTTTATAACTAGGGTTTGGTTTGATGAATACTTGGTAAATGTAAGTGAATTTCTACAATCCTTCCCTTACTTGAATGGTTATAGTGTTTTACTTACATTTTTTTAATGAAATTGTTGGAATAAACCCTAGGAAATAAGCACATGTTGGTGTCCTTATTTTAATTCCCTACTAGATTATGCCAAGGAGTCGTTTTACTTTTTGAAGACATTGCTAGGGCCTTACCATTGCAACACCCTACCCTTTGATCTTCATCCTAGCTGATTTTACTTTGTTGTTGAGCTAAAGAAGGAGGAAAACGTGCTAAGGCCTAGGGTTTCCTACACCTTAGTAAACTGTTTTCCCCTAGGGTTTGATGGTTGAAGCCTTGGCTTACCAACACTTCATCCATCAAAATTCTCTTGTCTTTAGCCCTACTATTATCATTTTTTCCTTCAATTATTACTGTTACTTTTGACTCCATTTTCCATATGAATGCACTAGTCTAAGACTTCTTACTTGAGTGTTTTGATCACAACCTACAAACATCCAAAATCTTTGAGCAATTACTAACACCTTCTAACCCTAGTTTAGATTGACTTGCTAACCCTATTGCTGCTATTATCCATTTGATGCATAGTTATACTTTGCAACATTTTAAGCTTCTTTAAGCAATTGAAGAGATTAATGCATACTTGCTTCTGATGAATGTTGGTGTTATGATGTTGATGATTAGTAACTCTTGCTCATTTTGAAGCATTTATTGTGAAGTATTGTATTGTGATTATTTCTATTATACATTGTTTCTTACTTCATCAATATATTAGTCAATTTCTTATCTCGATAAAGTCTCTGATTATATGAAGTACTAACCAGCAAGTGACCTTGCAAATATAGTTTTCATGTTGCTTTGTTCTAGAAAGGCACATTTTTGGTTATTATTATATTTATTGACTGTTTAGTCGGACTTTCTGATCGGTGGTGACTTGTGAGAAGTAAACCTTTACCTTAGCCTTTATCCTTTGCCTTCTCAAAACCCCAAGTCACTGAGGATGTCTCCCCTGGGCCTACCACCCTAAATAGAAAGAGATATCCTATTGAGGTGACAGTGATAGGATAGTCACCAGTTACGTCATTTTGCCTTCTTTTACCTTTCCTTTATATCCAAGTACAAACTGTGCGATAACATTTTGGCATCGTTGTCGGGGAACACTGAGTCAATTATCTTCAAACATGACACTTTTTCGGTAAGCCTTTCTTCGAGAATATTTATCTTACAAGCTTACCTAGCGACTCCACTAAGGATGATTCTATTATTTCTTTGACAATTTAAAGAAAATTATACGGCGACTCCACTGATGATGAAGCCAACTATGACTTCTCAATGGGACCCGGGAAACTTCAAACCTTTAGACATGAGTAAAATCCTGGGATACCCTCAAAGAATTCCCCCAAAGTATGAAAAGTGGCTCCCTAGATTCACTGGTAATGATGGGGAAAGAGCCGACTATCACATGAGTGATTTTTGGGCTTTCTTTCAACTCCATCCTATCAGGGATGATGCTAAAGATTTGGCAATGAAACTCTTCTCTGCCACTCTTTATGGCAACACTAGGGAGTGGTATGAAAACCTCCCCAATGCTAGCATCACAACTATGGAACAATTGGAAGAAACCTTTTTCAGAACATGGGTATTCAGTTGGACGACATCTCAATACTACTAAAAAGCCTCGAGGATATAAAGAAAACTGAGAATGAAACTGTCAGACACTTCTAGGATAGGTTTGAGGATATGCTATATCAAATTCCTGAAAGTTGTCATCCTGAAGACAAGTACATTATCCATCTCTATACCAATGCACTTTTAGTGGATCTAGGTTTTCCCCTAAGTAAAAAGGGCCCAAGAACGCTCAATGAAGCTCACAGCATGGATACAAAAATCGAGCAAAATATCTCCTTGTCCAATATAAGACACCTCTTTACCTCAGACACTCTTAGTGTGGAAAGTTTAGTTTTCCTTGAAACCTTTACTGTTGATTTCCAATAATAAGGGGAACAAAACATCAACCAACACCTTTGATTACTTTACCTTGTTGTGTCATTAAAGGTGTAGTTGGGAAGTATGTCTTTTGTATTGAGTTTCCTCTGAGGAAAACCCTAGAGTTCAAGGGTAGGTTGAATACCTCAGGAAAAAGTCTGTCATATCAGCCTTTCAACTTTCCCTTAAGAGTTTGTCAGTCATCTTCTAGATCCTTGTCAATCCCTTCCAAGATTTCAGATTATGAGGATGTCCTAGATAGTCGGCTTTCAAACCTTATGAGTCAGTTTTTTGAACCTTTGACTTTTCACGATCCCTTCCTGAAGTGGATTGAGCACTTTCCTCAGAGAGTGACTTAGCATGATTTTATCCCTCCCACCCGCTTCCATGATTTAGACTTTATGGTTTCCGATCATACAATACATTCTCTAACCCATGTTATTTTTGTGCTTAACTTATCACTTTTTTGGTTTATGATGAAGCACAGAGGCAGGTATTCTGAGACATTGCTAGGATGGTTTCACTGGTCATTTGAATACACCTAGCATTCAGCCTATGGGTAACTACATGTAAGTAGGATTTTGCATTCATTGTATATACCCGCTGCATTTCATGCTAGAATTTTTGTTTTTACACTTGTACATATGCTTGCTTTCATTCTACTATATATATGAGCCGGGGGTGATATCACCACCCCAATGATTGCTAACAACTTTAAGTTGATATCAAGCATGTTACAGGTTATTTCAAGAGATGTTGATGTTCTCATGCGCTCTACGGTGAGCACATGTCCCCGAGTTGGAGCCAGATGTTATCCCCTACTTTAGGGATAACTAAGGAGATTATGTCTCAAGGACCATAGGTCCTAGACATGAAGTACTAAGAGCTAGATCGACTTGAGCATGGCCCTGGAGGGCCCATCTTTTCATTCTTCAGTGCCTCCACTTTGTCAGCAGCAGCAGAATCCATCACCTCGGCTTAGTCCTCTAGAAAAAATGGATCTTTCTCCATGAGGTAATTAGTCCAAGTATCATGGTATGTGTCACTCTAATCCTCAAAACCTTTGAATATGTGCATTCAATTCATTTTGTTTCTAATGGGTGCTTGGATCTTATACCTATCCACTTGACCATATCTGGGGGGAATGACAGGATTCCCTAGTAAGCTTGTGCCCATAGGTTTTGAGTTGCATTGGGGGGATTCATGAGAAGCCACCATCTACTACTACCATACTTAACACTTTCCATCGTTCTCCCTCTCATCCATCCCATTACACTGGTTCAGGCATTGGATTGGCCAAATATTTAAGTGTTTTACCTTACCTTTTGAGAAGAAGGGGCTAAAGGCCCAAAGGGTAAAAGTAGCTGGGAAAAGATAAAAGCCAAAGAATGAAACCTCGAGATGCTTCACCTAGGGATCCCCAAGAAAGAAGTAAACAACTTCTCAACAAGAAGCAGAGGGACCCATAAAAATAATAAAACAAGACCTGGTTAGAGGATAGGGGGTCTCATCACGAGCTAACCTATTAGGTTCATGGGCATCTAGCGGTATGACACTACTAGCAGTTGGTCACCACGCCAGGGTAGTGGCTCTTTGTGAAATAGCCAAGAGAAAGGGGGTCTCATCACGAGCCAAACTTCTCATTTATGTAAAATTCTTGTGGGTAACATTGCCACCACTGGTCACCACGCCAGGTAAATGTCCCCTAGCCATCTTCTTGAAGAAAAATCAACAAGAAAAATCCAAAAGGCATGAATGGGATTGGAAACATTTGCATCCATGATAGGTGCAGCTAACCCTCTACAGAGGCTCCCACAGGTAAGCCATGCATTTCCCTGCTATCACTGCACCACCTGCCCAGACATCCCTTATCCACTTCACCCACTCACATGGCTTAGATTTGATCTCTCCCATCTAATGAGCATTATCCCAATATGATGTCATGTCGCTTCCTCCAAACTTGGCATGTAGATTAGTATAATGTCTTTGAGCACTTGTCCAGGTAAAGGGGATTTTATGCACATGTTTAATAAAATTGATGATTAGATGTGATTGACATTGCTATGATCCCTGTGACTTATGAGCCCATGGAGGGATTATTTGTTGATGTTTCAGGACCATACCCGATGGCAGGTACCTAGATGGACAGGTACACATGGGGAGATGATTAGTTCATACCTCCATGGGGCTGAAATCCCACCAGATGGATGTTGAGACCCCAACAGGGAGCAGAGATAGATCAGAGGGTTTGCATCGAAGAAGAGGAGGACATTCCACCAGAGGCAGCTTGGCAGAGCCTTACCCAGGGGGGTTGTGCCTTTTCCACCAGGTCGTTGGTCTTGGAAGGACCATGATGTCACCCAAGACACCTTGTTATTGGGTAAATCAGGAGATGCGAACATGAATTGATCCCCCTACATCCACCTGGATCTAGAACAAAACAAGACGAAACAAGACGCTTTCCCTAAGTTGCAATCATTGAGTTTACTATCCAAAGAGGAATAGATAACATACCTTATGAATCACTTCCTTATATCTTTGTTGTCCCCGCTTCACTCCAGTGTTATTATAGAATCAAATCTGTGACAACACAAACCAACCAATGTGAAATCAACAATAGTAGAATTCAATAACAACCTAAACATGTGATCAAGGAGTCATGTAATAAAACACTAATCATTTTATGGGAAAGAGATGTGCCACCGTATTATATTAATGAAAAGTAGAAGATACAACTGAATTTCCTTGATGTCATAAGTTCCCTTTTAGTTTTCCTTTGTTCCAACACACACAAATACACTTGCTCCGAAATTCGCATGAAGATAATCCAAAAAAGCTTGATGGACAAATGGAGGCCTCAAGCATCAGTAAGAATAGGATTCTTCACACAGTCTTCATCCTATTCTTTCATCAATTATCTACTTAATCTTACTTCTTCTTGCTTAACCTTTTCCATGAGAAGCCCATGATTATATAGGAGAAGGCAAAGTGGTTAAAAGGATGAGGATGATCCCACCAAATCAGAGAAACCAGTAGGATCACAACCATACAGACGCCACCTCACATTCTAGAAGATTTCCCTTCTATAAACTTCATGAAACCTCTTTCCTCTTTTAGCTTTGGAACACCGTTGCACCCTGCCTATGTAGCAGCTTCCGGAAATCCTGCGGGCCAGTGATAGAGCACCCTGCGGAAATGATATATTTTCACACTGTGTAGTATGGGAAGCCTTGTAGAGGAGGAAAGAAGTTGATTTTCTCAGGCAAAAAGTCATGTTGGGAGCTTGAACACATGTCTATGATACCATCATTAGAATGACCAAAATAATGTGTAACAGAATGCCCCCCAAAGTATGAGGCTGAAACTCGTGACAACCGAAATACTTTGTAAAAATGCGTGTGTGTGTCAGGAGCAAGGAGCGCACCAATTAGGAACCTGCAAACAATCAAGAATACACACAATATTATACCATGTCTGAAGTAGGAATTCCCATGCCCAGAATATAAATGATTGAAATCATAAGTCATGGCCACCAATTATACACTGTGGATCCATGTCATCAAGATTTTACATAGCCACCAGGAATACACTGTGGATCTATGTATTGGAAAGACTTAGATATAGACATAGCCACAAAACATACAAAGTGGATCTATGTGCCAATTCAAATCACAAGTACTCCATCGCAACCTGGATCAGAAAATGATGAGGTCCAGGGTCTTCAATCCCATCATCCGTTAGTACGAATCTAGCCATGTGATTACAGGTGTTGAAGTCGAACATGGTTAGAAACCACTCAATTACCGGTCATTAATGAAAACCGTTAACAAGTGTGAGGGAAATCACCATTGATGTCAATGAACCCCAAGGTATGATAGTACAATCCAATGAGTGTGAATAGATGAGTTGAGTTTGAACACTCGATGGAATCTCTCGATAAGGGATCAATGATGTAAATCCACTGTCAAAAGTGAAGAAACCTACCATTGAGGCATGCAGGCTCCAAGGCACTAAATAGTTTCTAAGTCTTGTTCCTGGATAATGAGTTGAAGTCGACAGGAAAAGACTCGTCACATAAGGGCCTTGATGTATCCTCCATCAAGTGACACGAAACAAGTAACAGATTTAGTGTAGAGAAAAGTACAAATATGATTTGGAATGGACACAAGGAAGGCCGACATGATAGGAATTGACAATTGCAGATGGCCAAATCAATAGAGGGCTTGGTTGAACTTCTCTTGAACATATGGATGGCACGAAACTGGGCTTGGCATCATTGACTCAAAGACGACCCAAGATATGACCTTGTTGAAAGTCAGACGAGAGGCAAATGGATTTCCCAACCTGGATTCAAAAGATAAAGGAGGTGCCATGTTCAAGAGCGACGCTTACTACCATTAACACAAATATAGAAACACATCTCTTTCTCAAATTCCCCCCCACCATTTCTGGCGAGTACCTCTTTATTTTTACGCAAGCTTGAGGAGGATAACATATGATTGTTGATGTAAGCTCATCCTTCGAACGAGTCCCTCGGAGTATTTTTAACGAACCCTAAGAAGGAGTGGTTCGGTCCCGTATGGATCTGTCGATGTTTGTTTAACGAGTCCAAAGATAGAAAACTCGATGGTTTTTCATGTTTATAGAGTCTGGAAAAACACTTAAAAGAGAAATATCTCAGCTTCTTTTTCATAAAATAGTTCGATAGGACCGAAAAAGTGATAAACTATCGCCCGTCGAACGTTTTATTCAAATACTTTTACGAGCATGAACAGAACAAGGTCGCTCGACAATATTTTCATTTTTAAGGAGTGTGAAAAGAGCTTAAAGATTACTCCATAAGTTTCGTTAATTTTGTATTACCATGACGAGTATGAAAAGACGACAAAAGTATACTCAATTACATTCTCATCATTTTTTGAGCACGAGAACGAACAAAGACTAATCTTGAGGTTTTTCTAAAAAACCCTAAAAGTAATCGTGCATGCAACGAAAAAGACAAAAAAATCACAAAAAATTGTCCATTCTTCATTGTTTGGAATGCTAGTCTTCCCATATGTGAGAAACAACACTCATGATACCATTAGGTTTTCAAGAAAATATATTTAAATAATATAAAATATATTTAGAAAAAGTAAAAAATGAGATAAATAGGGATAAGAACTCGTTTTCACTATTTCATTTGTATTTGACCAAAAACTTTGTCCAAAATCCCTTTTTCACCTCTTATTTCAATGGTCGATTGTGGAGAGATCAAGCGATCATACGACGAACGGTCTGTGTGGAAATAGTAAGTACCTCGTCTTCTTCCTTTTTAATGGTTTAAAATTCATTTTAATAAGTTAAAAGATGAATTTTTGGGTGAAGTTTTGGACCATAGGCGCGTGTTGGGGCCGCTGCAGGTGCCCTATATCGGGGTCTACAGAAATCAAGGATTTCCGCAGGCACCTAACGATTCACCTACAGAAACCCCACTCTGTAACCAAAGCCCAGTCGCGGCGACATAAAACCCAAAATAAAAATATATGGTGGACCAAAAAGAATTCCAAATCATGATAATTGAAGGTGTTAACTTCTTTCTTTCATCTCCATGCAGGTATTTTGATTACAAAGATGTTGGAGTGGAGAGAAAGAGAGCATGAAGATGATGATGCAATGGATTTAAATGATCTGGGCACCATAAATTCCCTACGACAATGTGGTTTATTAAAATTCTTCAAGATCCAGGGCATGAGAGCCCAGCTGAGACTCTTGGAATATTTGGTCTGTATGTGAGACGTGGACCAAAAAGTATTCCATGTGGGTGTTCATGTGCTCTCCATGAACATCGAAGACATCTACTTCTTGACAGGGCTATCCTGTCATGGGGTGCAAGTGACCTTAACAAGAGGTCGAGGTTGGTGTTTACCGATGAGTGAATACATCAGACTCTATTAACTCGGGGCAGAGTGACGCAAGGGTAAGGTGGCTATCAGAGAGGTTCATGATCTGACCCTAATAACCATCCTTTTCACCATTGCACGGATGGCAGAGAGTGCTTCTCCACACATGGCTCTATAGAGCTATTTTCAGTATGCGATAGAATGCACAGAACCTCGTGTGTTCAACTGGTGTGATGGGCTTCTTCGTAGTATGAAGAGCCAGTTGACCAAAAGAAAGAATGGGGATCTGAAACAGTTTGGGTATGGATCCATTTTGGTATATTTCTTCCTAGAAAGAGTCCCTCACTTTCGCTTATAGGTAGATTGGAATATACTAGTGCCACGAGATCCGCGGATGAAGTGGTGGTGTGATCTCATGTCCCGACATGTGGCAGGCCCCATTATTAGATATAATGACACATTTTTCGATTGGCTAGAGCCCTAGATCTTGATGATCAATGACTATACATATGTCAGGATAGATTTTTGTAATGATCCTGACTTAGTGCTACCTGAGGGTTCTTAGTGGGGGGAACTAGGTAAGAAAAACATTTTGCTTTTATAGTGTTTTTGTAAATTGTTTCAAAATATTAAATATTTTTATGTGTTTTTCAATCCAATGACTAATAAAAAATATCCTGACTATACAGATGTAGGGCCATTATGGCCCCCAACTACATCCCATGTCCAGAGGCGAAGGGAAGCAATGGTGTTTGCAGGATGGGATGTGGATGACTACGAAGCAATCGAGCAGAATCTAGAGGGTTTGACTGCAGGGATCCCAGATATGTCGATCGGTGAGGTCCCGAGGCATTTCCAACGCCATACTGTAGGAGTGGTTGGTCCATTGAGACGATTTCTTGATAGGGTAGCATGACCAGTAGTGTGTTACCGAGAGCAGCATCCATGATGCCATTTTTGTAGAAGCTATGAGCTTCATTTTTTATATTCTGGTCTTCGGACAAAAAACAATCCTTTTATAAAAAACTTTTGATCATTATATATACATACATATATATATACATACATACATAAGGCTTCTACCGGCTTATTTTTATTTTTATAATACATGTGATGTGTGATTGGATTTATAAATGTCTCATATGTCTGTCTAACACATAATTAGCTAATGCATCAGTTAATGTATTTAGACATCTAGGAATGTGTTGATACTTGATATAATCAAAATAACGTTCCAAGAGGCGAATTCGTAAATATACCCATAACAAAGTAGGACTTCAAATAACATAGACATTACTTAACTATAGCACTACTAGCTGGGAATCAAGTCGTATAACCAAATGACGAATCCCAAGTGAGATAGCATCAGTCAACAATTTGATGACAACGCTATACTCTGCTATATTATTGGTTGCACGACTAAGGCAAACACCATGTAGACTGATAAGTTCATTCGTGGGTGCATAGATTGCCCATGCAGTAGAAGCTAGGTTTTGAGTGATACGACTAGTGCCATCGGCAAAGCCAAGGTAGGGTAACGAAGACTCCGACATATGAAAACCAAGCACAACACAAGATAAGCGAACGGGGGTAGAAACCAAATAACAAAAAAACACACAAATGTAGCACACAACAATATGATACAGTAAAATACAAGTACTCATGCAAAGATAGTCTAAGCATAGTACTTATTTAAGTAAAGCCCATTTCTGGTTTCACTCAAAGGAATGCCATCATAATCTACTAACTTGTAGTCTCCCTTCTTCAACACTCGTTTGATGATATAAGGGCCTCGCCACACAGCTTCGAATTTTTTGGCACCTAGAAAATCATGATCTTGTTCATAGAGAGGAACTAGATCGCCCTTAGAGAAAACACGTGGTTTGACATGTTTGTCGTATTGGGCCTTGACGCGTTTCTTCTGGGTTTCAATAACTAGGGTGGCATCTCGATGTGCTTCGTCCAATTGCATAAGATACAACATACATTCTTCTTCAGCAGACGTGTTTGCAAGAAGTTCAACAACTAGTTTTAACGATGGGATCTCACATTCAATCGGTAAGATAAATTCTAAACCATAAACTAATTGGAAAGGTGTAAACCCCATGGCAGACTTCACGGATGTATGATAAGCCCATAACGCTGAAAACAACATTTTGTGCCAACTCGTTTTGTGAATTCCTATAATCCATCGAAGCATGGTGATAAGAACCTTGTTGATTGCTTCAAATTGGCCATTGGCCTGTGGGTAGTAGGGGGTTGAGTTTTCATGTCGAAGACCCAAATTTTTTGTAAGTTCAGACATCATGAAGTTTCAAAAGTGGCTACCATGATCAATGATGATAGACTGTGGGATTCCAAATCATGTAATGATGTGATTGAATATGAATAGAGCTGCAGTTTTTCCTGTATTTTTGAATGTAGGCATCGCCTCGGCCCATTTCATGAAATAATCCACGGCTATGATAATGTATCCATGCCCCCCAACCAAGTGAGGTTTACAAGTCATTAAATTGATACCTCATTTAGTGAAAGGTCCAAAAGAAACTACAGGGTGTAAAGGAGAGGGATGAGATCTGATCTTATGGTTGTATGTTTGGCAAGTGTGGCATTTCTAGATGACAGTTATACAATCTTTAAATAAAAAGGGCTAGAAGTACCCAACTCACAAGATATTTTGGGCAGTGGCATACCTAGACATATGACCGCCACATGCTCCAGGGTGGCAGTCATTCAAAGCTTTCTCATCCTCATCAAAGATGAGACAACGACATAAGATAGTGTCAACACCCGGACGATAAAGAGTGTCACTGAGGATGATGTATTGATGGGCTTGATAGTGGATGCGACAACGGTATGTACTAGAGAGGTCTGGCTGGAAAGTTTGAGTCTAGAGATAAATGACAATATCTCCATACCAAGCATCATCAGAACTGATCAGAAAAAGGGATTCGTTGGGTAAGGAATCCTCTGCCATTTTTTATGTCTCAACGGAGGGAAGGTCACATATTAGTTCAGCAAACACCAAGGATTTCTTGGACTTAGCACGTTCAAATTCTAAGTCAAACTCCTAGAGAATCACTATCCATTTGGAGTATTTTCCCCCTAGCAATTCACGTGTAAGAATGTGTTGCATAGGGTTGCAATCCGAAATTACAATGGTCTTGCGTAATAGAATATAGTGATAGAAACATTGGACAGCTTAAACCGCTGCCCAGGCCAATTTTTGACATGTAATTACTTGGATTTGGTAGTCGTGAGACTTTGACTCAAATAATAAATGACATGCTCTTCGTGTAAATCGTCTTCTTGGACCAGAACCATGGAAATGGTAGAGTCCGAAGCAACGAGATAAAGGAAATAATCTCGACTATAATTAGGCGGGAAAAGTAGTGGGGTACGGGTTAAATTCAGTTTCAAAGCGTCGAAGGCTTTGTTGGCAGTGGTTTCCCATACAAACTCAAGGCCTTTATTTAATAGTCGAGTAAATTTGAGTGTTAACTCAGCATAGTTTGGGATAAAACGACGTAGAAAGTTTGCCTTCCCTTGCAAACTTTGTAGCTGGCAAAGTGAAGAAGGAGAAGGGAGGTTGAG
>JASDQU010816024.1:25758-36436 GCA_032191745.1 Picea mariana
CCAATACTGGGCTAAAGTTGCCAAGATGTTCTATCCATAGGGTGGGGTGGGTGGGGGTTGTCCTCTGACTGGAGGTTGTGTCCCCATTGGGGTTTGACCTCCAAGCGGGGTTGAAATTAGCCCCCAGTATTAAATTGTCTACCAACAGGAACCTGATAATTAGGTGTGAAAGACTGAGTAATGCCACTAGGGTCGGATCCTCCAGTGAGAGGTGGATAATACCCTTCGGGGGGGGCTGGGGAAGTATCAGAATAAAACCGAATGTAGGATTGTTCCCATGAGGAGTGAAGACTCCGGGAGTTCCGGATGGAACTTGGGTAGGAACGGGAATAGAAGTATTCAATGCATTATACCCAAGAGGAAGTGATGGGAGCTGACTAGGTAAAAGTGGTGTGCCAATAGGTTTTTGGCTAGCCACCGTATTCCCGGTGGGAATAATCGTAGTATTTGGGACCATCATGGAAAGGGCCTACTGAAGAGGGATGGTTGAACTGGAACCAGCTGAAAATTCTTCTGAACTGGGAAAATAATAGCATGTTGTATTTTTAAAGTGATCTAAAGGTATCATAAACGTGTAAGATGTTTTGAGTGGTTCAGAAGTGATAGGTATTTCAATTACTGTCTCTGAGGTAGGATGGTTCCTTCTAGAAGCTAGATTATGATCTATGTCAGTGGTCAAATAAGGATCTTCGTTAAGGCCGACGAAAATTTTGGGAGGTAATCCAGAAGTGTCGATAACAAGTTCTCCGGATGAATTGAGTTGGAGAATATGTCTCTCGTATCTAGGAGGTAGGAGGAAAGCTTCTAGAGGGTCAGAAACAATTCAAAATCTCTCTAGAGAATCGTTCCTTTCTGGTTGTGAAGGTACGTGACCCTGGATCTCACTCTATTGAGGAGAATCCTCCAGTGGGTTAGGAGGCAAGGGTTGAGAAACTTCCAAATCTTCTGGAGTTTGTCCTTGCATCCTACGTGAATGATGTGGAGGGTCAATGTTGGTTGAACTAAAAATTCTATGAAAAAAATCAATGGCCAACTATGTTAACAAACAACACTCACTAGTAGAATCTAGGAATCAAAACCAAGCAAACAAAACCTTCCTATTCCGAAGTCACTAGTTGGTGATGAAATCCAATGTCGCAAATTCGAGACAAGAAGGGGCTAGGCTAGGGTGGAAAAGTTACATTGATGACCTACTTAACAGACTTACACCCTGGTGCAAGATCCCACACATAATCATGGGTATACCCTCCAAGGAGTCTGAGTGAGTTTGTCCAACGTTGATTCTAGGTACTACGGAGACTTGCCCCTCCACAGTCACCTTGTGTAAGACCCTAGGAAGATAGGCTACTAAAGTTACCACAAACAACAGTGATGCCAAGGGAAATAGTCGACAGTCTGATCCACACGCAAGGGCAGGGTATCGAGCCTGAAATCAACTTGAGAGGCTTCCACTCATCATTGTCGGTATACCTTCAAGCAACCCCCATAATACGTGCAATATCTACACTGAGACCAACAAAGCAAGGTGAGTAACTCTTTCAATCTCAATGCAACCTTAGGTTTGACCCTTGTGTGAGAAGGGCTTCCCAGGCCAAAATGTTGCAAATGGATTTGAACACTCCCTATCACAAGATACTATTGTGTGTTTTGTGCTTTGGAGAGTGTGTCTCACTACCTATTCCAAAGATCTAGCCTAGCTAATGTTGGTGCAAAAGAGCCCTAGAAAAATTACTAGTTAAGTTTTAGATTTGCGCAATATTATTAAAGGTTGTTGTTACTCAAGAGGGAGATGGGATTGAAACCAATGTTGTGTAAGACTTTGACCCAATAACGTGCAAATAGAAATGAATGATGCAAACTTTCATTCTATGAATTCTATCTACAGTAGGGAGAAAGTATTTTTTTGGAACAATGCAAACTACAATGTACAATTCCTTTCTTTGAATGTAGTACCAAACAATCATCAACAATGTAATTTCACTATTCGTTCTCTTTCAATTTTCTGAATGCCAATATTTTCTATATAAATGATTACCTAAAAGACTAAAAAGACTTTAATTTTTTTCCTTTCGAGAAACCGAAACAGGGATGGAACTAAGAAAGGATAAGTAATCAATGAAAATAAAGCACTCAACAAACACCAAAATCGATCTTTCAATGGAGATAAAAATAAAAATTGACAAGAAAATGTCTCTTCAAATATGAATAAGAAATGTTTTTTTGGTCATTAAGCAATCTAGAAGATGTAACCAACCTACAAATCCAAATCCAAACCAAGACCTTTAATCGAGCAAGCACTCAGACGCAAGTCCAGAGATTATATCCTTGTCGATAAAAATAAAAAACAAAGATTGAAAAAATATCAAAAGAGAGGTGTTTGATCTCTGAAACCAATCACGATCAAGCTGAAACAATCAAAAGAATTCAAGAACTGACATTAAAAATCCTTGTCCAGCTGACTAAAGCAAAACTGGACAACAGTAGAGGCCAAAACCTAAACCAAAAAAAAAAATCAAACGCTGCCACGGGCGGGAAGTATAACACAGTGCGGAAATGAATGATTTCCATGAGTCAGAATCATGCAGGGTTCGAAAATCCCATGCTGAAACAAACCACTAGGGTGCATAAATGAATGGTTTCCGCAAGCTATCTATAAGGTGCAATGTGGACGTGTTTGAAAAATCAAGAAATTTGGGGAAAAAGGCAAAACATCTAGATGGACTTTTAAACCCAGGGAGAGTGAATGGGTCTCCCAGAGACTCAGATATTGATATCAAGTAAAAAGAATAGGTCAAAAGAAATTGGCCAACAAAAACCACAATCAAGTTGTCCTCCCCAATGGAGTCGCCAATTTTTTTATTGGGTAAATCGGTAGATGTGGACATGAACTGATCCCCCTAGATCCACCTGGATCTAGAACGAAACAAGATGGAACAAGACGCTTTCCCTAAGTTGAAATCATTGAGTTTACTATCCAAAGAGGAATAGATAACATACCTTATGAATCGCTTCCTTATATCTTTGTTGTCCCTACTTCACTCCGGTGCTCTTGTAGAATCAAATCTGCGACAACACAAACCAACCAATGTGAAAGCAACAATAGTAGAATTCAATAACAACCTAAACATGTGATCAAGGAGTCATGTAATAAAACACTAATCATTTTATGGGAAATAGATGTTCCACCGTATTATACTAATGAAAAGTAGAAGATACAACCGAATTGTCTTGATGTCACAAGTTCCCTTTTAGTGGTCCTTTGTTCCAACACACACATACACTTGCTCCAAAATTTGCATGAAGATAATCCACAAAATCTTGATGGACAAATGGAGGCCTCAAGCATCAGTAAGAACATGATTCTTCACACAGACTTCAACCTATTCTTTCATCAATTATCTACTTAATCTTACTTCTTCTTGCTTAACCTTTTCCATGAGAAGCCCATGATTATATAGGAGAAAGTGAAGTGGTTAAAAGGATGAGGATGATCCCACCAAATCAAAGAAACCAGTAGGATCACAACCGTACGGACGCCACCTCACATTCTAGAAGATTCCCCTTCTAGAAACGTCATGAAACCTCTTTCCTCTTTTAGCTTTGGAACGTCGTTGCACCCTTCCTATGTAGCATCCTGCAGAAATCCCGTAGGCCAGCCATAGAGCAGCCTGCGGAAATGATAGATTTATGCACTGTGTAGTATGGGCAGCCTACAAAGCCTTTCTAAAAAGAAGCCTTGTAGAAGAGGAAAGAAGTTTCTTTTCTCAGGAAAAAAATCATGTTGGGAGCCTGAACACATGTTTGTGATACCATCATTAGAATGACCAAAATAATGTGTAACACACCTTATAACGTCATCCAACGCTATGTAGGTTTTGGGAGGTAGTTATGTGCCAGAGTGGCACGTGTGGCATGTTCATGAGGCCCAAGAAGGCCAAACATTTTTCCCCAGGAGGCCAACGTTTCCCAAAAAGGGCTAACGTCACCCTAAAAGGGCATGATGTCTTCATCTTTGCTTGATTTAGGGTTTGATTTTGACATTTAATGTAAAAACAATATTATTATGTATTTTTGGCCATATCGGCCTTTTGTGACCTAAAAATAAAATTAAGGTCATTGCTATTGTATAAATAGAGAGCTAAAACTCTCTTTTTATCATCATCTTTCACTCACCACTTGGTGAGGTCTGAAATTTGCGGCCCGCATTAGGGTTTTGGCTGAAATTGTGGTGCACTTGTTGAAGGAAGCCTCTTTTTGGTAATATTTGGCATTTTTCTTGGTGGAATATTTATAACTAGGGTTTTGCTTGATGAATACTTGGTAAATGTAAGTGAATTTCTGCAATCCTTCACTTACTTGAATGGTTATAGTGTTTTACTTACATTTTGTTAATGAAATTGTTGGAATAAACCCTAGGAAATAAGCACATGTTGGTTTCCTTAATTAATTCCCTACTAGATTATGCCAAGGAGTCGTTTTACCTATTGAAGACATTGCTAGGACCTTTCCATTGCAACACCCTACCATTTTCTCTTCATCCTAGCCGATTTTACTTTGTTGTTGAGATAAAGAAGGAGGAAAGCGTGCTAAGGCCTAGGGTTGCCTACACCTTAGTAAACCATTTTCCCCTAGGGTTTGATGGTTCAAGCCTTGTCTTACCAACACTTCATCCATCAAATTTCTCTTGTCTTTAGCCCTACTATTATCATTTGTTCCTTCAATTTTTGCTGCTACTTTTGACTCCATTTTCCCTATGAATGCCCTGGTCTAAGAATTCTTACTTGAGTGTTTTGATCACAACCTACAAACATCCAAAATATTTGAGAAATTACGAACACCTTCTAACCCTAGTTTAGATTGACTTGCTAACCCTATTGTTGCTATTATCCATATGAGTCATAGTTATACTTTGCAACATTTTAAGCTTCTTTAAGCAATTGAAGGGATTAATGCATACTTGCTTCTGATGAATGTTGGTGTTATGATGTTAATGATTAGTTACTCTTTCTCATTTTGAAGCATTTATTGTGAAGTATCGTATTGTGATTATTGATATTATACATTGTTGCTTACTTCATCAATATATTAGTCAATTTCTTATATCGAGAAAGTCTCTGATTATATGAAGTACTAACCAGCAAGTGACCTCGCAAATATAGTTTTCATGTTGCTTTGTTTCGAGCAGGTACATTTCTGGTTATTATTATCTTTATTGGTTGTTTAGCTAGACTTTCTGATCGATGGTGACTTGTGAGAGGGAAACCTTTACCTTAGCCTTTATCCTTTTCCTTCTCAAAACCCCAGGTCACTGGGGATATCTCCCCTGGGCCTACCACCCTAAATAGAAAGAGATATCCTATTGAGGTGATAGTGATAGGATAGTCTCAAGTTACTTCAGTTTGCCTTCTTTTACCTTTACTTTATATCCAGGTACAAATTGTGCGATAACAGGGCTTGCACCCTACAACTCCTTGATAATACACAATACACATGGTGGTTTAAATAGACCATTTGAAATCCTTGTGAGGATTGGAAGAGTTGCAGGTCGACTTCCATTACCTATAAACCTACTTAAGGTGTATAATATAATGCCTATTTCAGTTTTTCACTAGTATGTATAGGACAAATCCCATGAGATAAAAAGACTAATTTCTATGTGATCGATGAAAGGTCATTCCAAACGAAGCTAGTATAGATATTGCCAAGTATATGGTCTTGATTGTGTATTAAGAAAATTCCAATGGGACAAGTATATCCTAGGATCTATTATCTGGGAGGACACAAAGACCATGCATCGACTCTCGATATTACCCTGCACTTTTTACTAGACTATAACTTCAAGAAAAAGTTTCCTAAAGAGTGGGTGTATGTAATGCCCCACATTTTGAAATTAGGTAGTTAGAACTCTAATTTTTACTCATCTTGGTAATTCATTTTCTTAATATATGTTTGAAATCAATTAAACTAATGAACACATTTGATATGTGGACACATGAACCAATTTATGGTTTTAGCATTATATGTTCATGATGATGATAATTATGTGATTCCTTTTGAACATGTAAATCAAAATGTGAAATTTTGATACATGGATACTAGTTCAAGTTTTATGCTATGTATGTATATGGATGTAATGCATGGTGTAACAAATATATGTTCTTTATTTCAACACCAATACATAAGATAGGTTATCACTTGAACTAGTTAAATATTTGTGTGGTTGTAATCCATTAGTGAGATAACATGTAGTTTGATGATCTATGCAATAGATAAATGGATATAGTTATAAGATAACTTGAGTCATCAAGAAGATAGTTGTATTTTATAAGTTTCACTTATGATGTGATTTATGCTTCTAACACTGTTATGATTTGTGGGTAAGTGTGGTTTTGATAAGATGCACAACTTTCCCAGTAGTAATTTGATCTTGTGCATAAAAGATGCACAACTTTCCCATAAAGATCATGTGCATTTGGTCTACTCACTAACAACACGTGCACATGGACAGGTTGCACCGTTGGAGCCAATGTGCATCAATATCTATGTGCTAGTTTCACTACTGCAACTAGGACACACGAAGAAAAACTATACTAGATTTGGTCCAAGCAATATGAAACCCTCTGATCTAGAAGATGATGATGGCCATACTCAACTATATAATGTACTAAAGGACCAAAAATAAGTGTAACAAAATGCCTTAATTAACAAACTATGATATCTATTTTTATTTTTTGAGAGATGCAAAAAATAAAAAAACTATGCTTGAAAATAGCACTTAATTTCCTACCATGGTGTTTACTAAGAGCCAATCTATCACCACCAATCAAATCTAAAGTTGATCCTATCATAAACCAACTAAGCCAACCCAAAATGTAGAAATTTTATGAATTTCCCCACTGGAGTCACTGGTACTATTGTAGGGATTTTTCACTATTACTAACTAATGGATTCCTCGATGAGTGGGTTGATAGCTCACCATAGATAACTGATAAAACACTAACTTTATTTCCTAGACCTAATGATTATGATGTGAAATGAAATGTCGATGGCAAAAAAGACATACCTTCTATTCATGGTTGAGGCTTGACCAAGTGAGCCATTTTGATCCAAAAGTCTTAATCCTCGATTTCATTTGTAGATATGCACCGAATCAAACATGCACAACCTTCCAGCTTACTCCAAGATATACACTTCAAGTAATTTCAAAACACTAGATGTAAATGTGGTCTTGTGAATGTGGTCTACTCACTAACAACACATGCACATGTGACTGAAGGTACAACCAAATAGGTACATGTAAGATATTTCTTCCTCGAGTGAGGGAATATTAGGACAAATAAAGGGAAATTTGACTACATCTAGTAGATATGATATGCGAACAAGGACCAGAAAAAGTCATAAGAATTTCCATAGATGCATGGAATTTTTTCTTGCCAAAGGAGGATCATGCTCTTATGATGATGAGAGAATATGAGACATAGAGGTGCCACTCGGGCATAATAATCTAGTGAAACAATGGGTACCTAAGGAACTACCTCTATTAGACATTGACTTCATTGTCAACAATAGGACATATCACATTGCACCATCCTCCCTGCATGGCCTGGGGCTATTTTCCATGGATGGAATAATTGTAAAATACAATACAGTAACTGAATTGATGGACTATGTCGGACCATGTTACAATTATAATGATTGGATGTGGCAGGTCCGGTACGTGTGAAGTGTGCGAAGATATGCACTCACCGCAAATTATATACTGCTAATAAAAAACGATAAAAATAAGGGAGTGACTATCTATATTGATGGAAGGCCTACAGATTCCAGCAATATCACAAGGTTTATAAAAAAACACATGACCCAAGACAACAAACAAGCAACCGAATTTCATATATGAGAGACGCGAAGAGAATCGGGTAGTCGTGTGCACAATAAAAAAAGATAGCTCCCAGGGAAGAGTTATTAGTGGATTACCATTTGAATATAATAGAAACATCGACTAATAGTGTGTGGGTACTTATGCAACAACTATTTAAGCAACCTCTACTTATTGAATTATATTTGTTTTTATCTTTAACAATGTTTTAAATATTTCATGGTCCCAATTTTATCATAATGTGGGAGGTTGATCATGGAGGTTGATTTTATTTGGGTGACAATCAATTTTTTTGTTATCGTTAACAATTTTTTAAATATTTGGGGGCTTTGATTATATTATAATGTGGTAGGATGATCGTGGAAAAGGGCCAGCCGTAGAACATGTAAATGATTATCAAATTCAAATTTCATTTTATGTGAATTTTATTATTTGTTTATATAATTTTATTTGTGTAGCGATCAATTATTTATTTGTTTATATAACTAAAATAAAATTTATTTTGTTGAAATTATATGTAGTCTGTAGGCCATGTTGATCATGATTCCGCCGATGAGGAGGGGTTGTATTCATCCCTTGATCCGATGGTATTGATAAAAAAATATCATTAAAGAGAACAAGGAACTTGCTAGCTTGTTAGACTGTCCAAATAAAACTCCTGACGTCCTAGAAAGGATCAATCTACTTATGTCACAACTTTACACATATAAGGTAATAACCATAATTTAAAGTGTTTTTTTTTTAATGTACTCATATGTTCAATTATGAAAGTCTGTTTTTTAACTTTTACATTATCTCACAAAAAAAAAATTATTTCTTATAAAGAGATTTTTGGAGCCTATTCATCTCAGTGTTGGTAGTAGTGGCGCTGCAGAGATGCCATAGAATCATGACGCGGGTTGTCATATAGCTGCTAGAGTATTGTTTACTTCTCCATATTCCACGCCTTTAGATAGGATCCATGACACAAACCTCCAAGCATCCACATAGCGGTCAGGCTCTAGAGGTGGTGACATAGATGAGGCTTATGATGTGGTTGATATGGTTGCATTTCCTGGAGCTAGACGTGTGACCAGCATGGGGACCCTTCCATGCACATTTTTGGTCGATGATAATGGACTTCCATTAAAACAAATAAGAATCATAGGCATTTTTTTATATTTTAACTGTTTCATGTTGTCCATCTCCTACATAAATCATCTAGATTATTATTTTTAAATTAATGATCATCTCTTTTTGTGTGTAGGAAATGACCATTTTTATGGGAACCTGGAGAGAAAGACCTTGTTAATTTTTGGGTCAACCTTACACATGATATGGAATTTCCAAAATTCCAACCTCAAAAAAGAACTTATGGATTATCTCAAAGGCCTCTTTGGAGTAGACACCTTCAACAAAAAAGAGGTCACCTCTGCAGCGGGAAAATATTTAAAATAAATGCGGGATGTTATAGACAAAATTTGGGAGGAAAACTTAGGTATGAGCATCCTCCCTCGATTCCAGAGAGGGAGTGGAAGGCGATCATTGATGATGCAAAAGAAAATATATTGAAACAATCAGGAGAAAAAATAACTAGTACCCCAAGGTAAATTACAATATTTTGTTTTCAATACCTTTAATTTTCTTTAGATCTAAATAAAAGTGTGGTATATTACATACTTGAAACTTTTGATGATAGGTTGCCTGACACTTCGAAGGAAACCAAGTAAGTATTTCTAACCCTGGCCAACATAGGCTAGGCCAGGGCAGCTATTTGAGGTTACATTAACAAATCGAAGTACCCAAACATCTTAAGAATATTATGTGTATCACCTTACAACTTTCAAGTAATTTCAGCCAAAAACATTAAAAAAACATACTCTTATGCAATGCAGGGCAACGACTTCGGAACTGAAACCACAGAAGAAGACCTCCAACTTGGTTACAAGTACAACTATAAATCCATGGTTGATCATAGGAAAAGCATGGGGAAAACCCCAAGATCCAATTTGCAGGATAAGGTAAATAAAAATCAATCCAAATTAACCTTTCATTACTTATAAAATACATAAATGTTTGATATCGTCCATAGCTTTAATGTCTTACTTTGTTTTAATCAGGGGAGAAACACTATCAATGAAACCATTAGTACTGGACAACAGAGCCTTGATAGTGAAACAAGGCCAGAAGATCATGGTGCTCCCAACAACCCCATCCCAGTGGGGTGGAACCCCAAGACGTTCCTGTGAATGAGGCCCACTGCAATAAAATGGTTGTATATTTATCATCTACTTAATAATTTTATACTTCTAATTTTTGTTACTTATACATTTCTGGTTTTGTCCTTATAAATTTTGTCGTTTCAATGGAAGATAATGTCGTATTTGAGCCTCCTCAACCTGAATATTAGGGGAACAAGGTAGTCATTCCAACGGTGCCGACTAGTGGACTAGGTAAATAATTACATTGCAAAGTTATTTTTAATATTAATGAACTACTTCGATGATATTTAAAAATTAGCCATATAAATTTAATATTTTTTGTTTTTGTAGGTGGTGGTCCCTCACAACAACCTCCACGCCGTGGGTATGAGATCAAGTGTGCTTGACGTGAAAGGACTGAAGAAACATCAACTGTTGAAGAGCACCCAATAAACGAAGACATGGATATTGATGAATTACTTAAAAACTGGAAAACATAAAAGAAGACTAAAAGAAATTGATGATGTATGATAATTTTATAAGACAGATATATGTACATTATATAGCCAGTATATTTGTAACATATTTTGAATGATAAATCTCATTTATAAAAACTCATTTT
>JASDQU010816025.1:42660-53566 GCA_032191745.1 Picea mariana
TTTAGTTTCATCGGTTGATCATCATCTGGTGTGACAACCAGAGCACTCTGAAGTTCTGCAGAGATCCAATTCAGAGGCAGCAGATGAAGCACATCGAGATCCACATGCACTACATCCGAGACTTAGTACATGAGGGGATCATCGAATTACAGTTCTATCCTTTAGTATAACAGATGATAGACATCTTCACCAAGACCTTCACTAAGCAAATGTTCCATTTTCTATGAAGTCATCTTGGAGTGAAGGACACAGTTTTCTAGCAACTGTAGTTCTTATTTTTACAGACATTGTAACTTGAGGGGGGGGTTTTCCCATGAGGTTTTCCCTCTTTCCTCACTTTATTTTCAGTGTATATTTTGTATTTGGGTACCTAACATGGCCTAGTTGCTGGGACCCATTCTTTATTTTCACCATAGTGATGTTCAGGGGGTGTTGGAGTTACTTCACACACACCTAGTATTTATTTTTCCTAAGGTTTTTCCTTGTTTATTAGTGATAATTATTCATTATCCATTATCCTATATTTTAGGGGAGAATATTTCACCTGGATAATATTCTCTTTCAGTTGACACTTCAGTTTGACTAGTTGAGTTGAGTTTAGATGCTGCATTGTTTTTATCACCATGCAACATTGGGATCATCACCATGCTAATTTGACCTTGACTTGGTATCATCACCAAATTGGAGCATTACCATTGATTCCCTGATTTAAATCCTCACTACTCTCTGTTCATTTAGTTAACTGAAGACTAGTTGACTAGTTAACTCAATTAGGTGGCAGTTCACTCCCATAACTGCCTGAGAGACTAGACTAGGTGGCAGTTCACTCCCGTAACTTCCTGAGAGACTAGACTAGGTGGCAGTTCACTCCCGTAACTATTGGTGTGTGTCTAGATCACTCTATACCACCACTATGGTGCATTGGTTCACCTCCATTGCACACTCATTGAGCTATACAAATTATATAATGTGTAAACTATTAATTATTCACAACGGTTAATGAGAATTCTTTCATTCTTTCTCTCTTTTTTCTTCTTTCTCCAATTCTCCCTGCAAATGTGTGTATTATTGTTTAGCTGGATCTATTATATGCAGGTTCAACACATTTATAGAATTCACTACATGTCACCCTTACTCCTTTTGTTGACCGCCACCCTAGTCGAGCTATTATTTAACCTTGTTGTTGGGTTATGCTCTGATTTCTTAGTAGAGAGGAACCACTCGACCAACTCGCATTTTAAGGTGTTCGATTACATGTATGCATTTATTTGGCCATTCACAAGTCTTCTCTGGTTATGAAATAATTATTGGCTCAGGTGTATTGGTTTGTTCTTTCCTTAAGTATTGCAACTGTGTAAAATTGTGATTTTGGAATGAAGCGTTGATGGTTCTATGCAAATGTCATCTTGCATCGACCTCACACAATGAGTAGTGAATGGGGACAATGTTGAAATTTGTTCAAACTGTGCATGCATGCATCGAAATTTAACATGGTTAGAATAGACACATCCCTTGACGGTATGGGAGGGTTTCAAGACTCAAGGATGTATAATGTATCCACATAATATTTGAGATCGTCCATGTTTGCATCAACATTCATAATGGACATCTCATTATCACCATTCATTGTTTCCATCTATAGAATATTTTTTGGAACTCTCTTGAAATGTCATTGAACTTCCATTTCACCCACCGAAAATGTCATGCACCGACCCCACATAGTGAACATTGAATGGGGCCAATGTTGAAATTTCATCAATATGTGCCTGTATGTGTCGAAATTTGACATGGTTAGACTAGACACATGCCTTGAAGGTATGGGAGGGTTTCAAGACTCAAGGATGTATATTGATGTTTCCAAATAATCTATGAGATAATCCACAATTGCATCAACATTCATCATGCACGTCTCATTGTCATCATTCATCATTCCCTTCTATAGAATCGTTGTCGGAACTATCTTGAAATTTGACATGGAAATTCCAATACATCCATCACAAATTTCTTCCACCGAACCTGCACAGTGAGCAGTGAGTGGGGCCAACGTTGAAATTTTTTCAATCTGTGCCCGTATGCATCGAAATTCGACATGTTTAGATTATACACATGCTTTGATAGTATGGGAGGGTTTCAATAATTAAGGATGTTTTATGTCCTCGCATAATATTTGATATCATCCATGTTTGCATCAATGTTCAATATAATGGATGTCTCATTGTCATCATTCATCATTTCCATGTATAGAATATTTTTCATAACTCTCTTGAAATTTCATGGCACTTCCAATGCACCCATAAAAAATGTCATCTTGCATTGACCTTGCACAGTGAGAACTGAATGGGGCCAATGTTGAAATTTCTTCAAACTGTCCATGTATGCGTCGAAATTCGACATGGTTATACTAGATACATTCCTTGATGGTATGGGATGGTTTTAAAGACTCAAGGAGTTTTTTTAAATTCCACATTTTCATCAACGTTCATCATAAATGTCTCATTGTCAATGTTCGTCATTCCCTTCTATAGAATCGTTGTCAGAACTATCTTGAAATTTGACATGGTTATATTAGACACATGCCTTTATGGTATGGGAGGGTTTCAACACTTAAGGATGTATATTGATGTCCCCACATAATATTTGAGATCATCCAAATTTACATCAACGTTCATAATGCACGTCTCATTTTCATCATTTGTCATTACCTTCTATAGAATTGTTGTCGGAACTATGTTGAAATTTGACATGGAACTTCCAATACACCCATCACAAATGTCATGCACCGACCCCACATAGTGAGAAGTGATTGGGGCCAATGTTAAAATTTATTCAATCTATGCTTGTATGCATCAAAATTTGACATGGTTAGATTAGACACATTCCTTGACAGTATGGGAGGGTTTCAATACTCAAGTATGTCTGATTTCCCCACATAATCTTCGAGATCGGCCATGTTTGCATCAACATTTATTATCATCATTCATCATTTCCTTCTATATAATATTTTTTGGAACTCTCTTTAAATGTATTATAACTTCCAACATGCCCATCACCAATATCATCCAACAACCTCTCACAGTGAGCAATGAATGGGGCCAATGTTGAATTTTCTTCAAAATGTGACTCCATGCATTGTAATTTTACATGTTTACACTAGGCACATGCCTTGATGGTATGGGAGGTTTTTAAGACTTAGGGACATCATTCTATTCATCATTTCCATAATCATGGTTTTCATTTCCATCATCATCATCATCATATTTATCATGACCCAATTTCTCCATCCATGCCAACAAAGATCAAACCTGACATACCCATCTTTACAATGAAACCTAATGATTAATAAACCATGATTCTATTAAGTTGAGACAACCCAAAGTAATTTTATAGGGTCCAACATGCAATTTGTTTAATTTTTAATGGGTTAGGGATTATATCGGGTGAAGGTATTAATGACATCAATCGACCCTACATGGTTATCAGTTAATGAGCCCAACATTTAAATTTCTCTAAGCTATGCCTGTATGCATCAAAATTTGACATGGGTATACTAGGCACATGTTGCTTGATGGTATGGGAGGGTTTCAAGACTCAAGGATGTTTGATGTCCCCACATAATCTTCAATATTTTCCATGTTTCAAGGGGTTAGGGGTTAGATGGTATAAAGGTTAAGGTCTTAGGTTTAGGCTTAGTGAAATATTTCAATTTGTTTTAAAATATAAATTAATGAATAAACTTTGGATACATTAATTAGCCTAATTGTTTGGATTTAAATTGATTTACATATACGATATATTTAATTATATTTTTTAACAATTGCCAATAAATTACCACTAACCATGCTAACTCTTATATAAGTAATCCTATTTGTTTTTGCCAACAATTCATAGAAAAGATTGAACACTTTAAGGATATTTCCAAAGGTAATTTGTATCATTGGAAATGATACTGAAGAATTTCATGAAAGTTTGGGCCATAAGAATCAACGTCATTTTATAAACTGGATTACAAATAATTTTGAAAATTTAGAAGTCTTGGTCATTAACATTATTGTATGCAACAATGCCATCCAGTTTATCATTGTCAATTTTCATATGTTCTTTCAAGTATTTAATATTATCATCATCCTCTTCTTGATTTGCATCATCTTCATCATCATTTAAATTTGACTGTAGACCATCTATATTGTTACCAGATGTATAATTTGGATCGTCATTTTCTATACCATCCATATTGTTGTCTTCCATAAAATCATTTGACTCTGGATTTTTGTCTTCTTGTGCCTAAACATAACCATCTTCAACATCATCATGGATTTTTATTTATTCGATGTTCTCTAATCCATCTCTCTTATTTTGTTGGAAATCATTTTTTTTCTCAATATCCATTAATGCATCGTCAAATACATGCCTTAATCTTGGATCATAATGTATGACAAATATCCATTTCGGGTCCAAACTATCTTCATAGAAAAATACCTGCACATGAACAACATACATATATTAGAAATATCTTATCACACTTTTATTTATTAGTAAAAACATATATTATTGCAAAAAACTATGAATCAATAGATTAATGATCACTATTGCTTCTTATTTGAGTTAAAGAAATACCTTCTCACAATGAATTGGTAAAACATAAGGCTCCTTATCCTCTGGTAGGAACCTCGAGGAATCTATAGAAAACAATCCACTAAGGGTATCATGTATTCATGTGCTCTCAAATGCTTCATACCATCTACACTTAAAAATACAACATTTAAAAGAGAGGTAATCCAACTCAATAATTTCTTGGATTTTTCCAACAGATTGTAGATTCCCTTCAACAATATTCTTATCTTTTGAGCTTGATCAACTGGATTTCTTGAAATCAACCATGATGCCAAAATCAAAGGATCATATGTTTACATCTACACTTTCTACACAATAATGTCGTCCATATGACCACATTGTAGTAAATTTCCTCGCCCGTGAAATACCATTTATTTCAGTGAAAACAAATATAATGACGAATATTAAAGTAGTTAATAGTGTCAAAACTGTAAGGAAACAACATTTTAAATTCCAACAATACCTTTCTTTCACATCCTCTACACATGTTGATTTCATCTTCTGTTATGTTTGAATCTATACATGCATCTTCTATTTGATTTTGAATTTTTTGAGTAACCCATTCTAGAGTGCAATCTTTGCCCCATTCCCCAAGCAAATCACTAGGAAGTGGAGTGTTCCTTGGGTTGGATCTCTTAAAATGTATCTTTGATTCTAACACTTCTTCTCTCTTTTTATCATACAAACCAATCCATTTTTTCATAAATCCCAGGTGGTACATACTGAATTTGTTGAGTATTGCACTTTCGTCTACACCTATTACATGTCAACATGTTTATTTCAAGCTACAAATGTTATTCAGTTAATTTGATAAATAAATTATAGAGAAAATTAATGATTGCAATAAAAACAACCACATTAATGATCATGAATTTACTTACTAATTTTTACTTAACACCATTAGATTGTGGTTTTTCTCCATCAATAATATCTGATGCTCGTTCTTCATCCCATAAGCATGGCCCATATTCAAAATCCTTACCAAGGAATTCACATAGGAAGAAAAATGCTTCATTCAATACATACCCTTCAGCCATACAACCCTCTGGATGTTCCTTTTGTCGGACATATCTTTTTAGAGTTTTCATATACCTCTCAAAGAAAAACATACACCTCGTTGATACGACACCCGCCAATTCAATGTCATCGACTAGGTGTATAAGTAAATGCACGTGTAGGTCCATGAAACTTGTAGGGAGGTCCTTCTCAAATACACATACAATTTCTGCAATTTCCTTCTTCCATTTTGGTACTTAACATTCATGGATCTGCTTGGAGGTTACCCACCTAATATAAGAATAGTAAATTAGTATCAACCTTTAGTGAAAAATTAAAATGGAATATACTATCTCTATGTCTCTCACACATGAACATTTCATACCACATACCTTTTAAATGTTGACAATCGACTTATGGCATTCCTTAAGTCAACGGTAAGACATGAATCCCCCCTAAAGTCCAATGGCATGATATTTTATCAAAAGAAATTCATCAGAGGTCATTAGTTATTTTTCACACAACAAGATATCAAAATATATTTAGTACTAAATCAATGTTACTAGTAAAACTTAAATGAAGATATATAATACCTTCAGAAAATTATGAAAATCATGTGTTTTAAATCCTTTGATATGTCCATCAACTATAAAATCTTTATCCAATGATGAACCATAGCGAGTAGGTGTCCTTATTGAACATATGACATTTTTTAGTTGGTCTAGCTCTTTTTTTTTTTCAAAATCCATGGAGCTTCTGCATATGTTTCATTTTCCCTGTTTGACCACACATGTCTTCTATCAAATTTGGTACATGAAAGAGAAATATCTCTCCTCGAAGAGAAGGTTCCCTTCTCGTTTCTTGATATATGTCAAAATATAGAATCTGGGACATTTTTGAAGATGTACATAGGATCTAATAGGTGAGATATTAATATATCCTTCCAGTAAGGGAGATCATAAAATATGGATTTCATTTTCATTCCTTCTAGCATATTAACTACAACTTGTTATGGTTCTTCAATTGAATCACCCCGATCAAAAAAATCCTCCCAGCCTTTCAAGTCAACATCTTCATACTTCTTAATCCAATCACCTGGACCCATAATCATGGGAGGGCCTCTATTTTCAACTTTTCTGTCAAATTGATTCTTTAGACGATTTCTAAACTTATGATCTGTTGGTATAAAAACCTTGTTGTTTGCGTAAATAAATTTATGTTGATATTTAGAATACCTCCCTTGAAATTGATCAGCAAATCTTGGACATGGAAATATCCCCTTTGTTTGAATCCTTGCAATTCAATAAGTAATGTTAATATCATTATAATAATAGTATAAAGTAAGTATGAAAGTTGGGATTAAAATAAATTATGAGTGTGGATATGTAAATATTTTATCTTACCAAAACAAACACCAAGTCCTGGGAAATCATGAATATTCCAACATAGCACACCATACAACATGAAGGACCTATTTGATGGAGGATGTGATATGTCATACATTATTATGCCTTTCCATATTAGTTGCATCTCATTAATAAAAGACGCAATATAAACATCCATATTTTTAACTTGATGTTTTCCTGGAACAATGAGAGTCATCACAAGGTGTTGCTTTCTAGCACTTATCCATG
Source organism: Picea mariana (assembly GCA_032191745.1). Classification (NCBI taxonomy): domain Eukaryota; kingdom Viridiplantae; phylum Streptophyta; class Pinopsida; order Pinales; family Pinaceae; genus Picea; species Picea mariana. The sequence goes on from JASDQU010816025.1 coordinate 49,902, forward strand.
GGGGAATATTGTATACTATCAATCCGAATGGCCAAACACTACAATTTGAGCTGAGGAAAGAGAATGAGAACACTCCATCAATTTAAAGACCAAACCTAATACTGCGTGGTTCATATTTGAATTTACTTGGCCATTTTTCCTCTATGTGTTTCATTGCTTTGGAGTCGACCAAAATTTTCATGAATCCATATTTAATCTATTTTTTGCATGCCAGTCCATCAATTGTGCAAGTGAATTGCAACGAAACATTCATTGAAGTCTAGGTATATTTGGCATGTGACACAAAACCATTTTTGGAACTGTAGGACCTTGTACATTTCTACGATATCTGTTCTCTTTGCATACATGACAGTCTACATTGTTTTGATATAAAATGAAATCATTTTTACATGAATGAATTTGTTTATATTCAATCCCCAACTCATCCAACAATTGACATGCTTCTCTGCAAATTGATGGAAACACATTCTCTTTAGGGAATATTTTAGTTTTTAGTGCCCTATAAGATTGCTAGAGATTAAATTAATTAAATGTTTGACTTATGATGAACATGTTTGATATGTCAATCTATACTAATACTATTTATATACAATATATTTTTTATAACATCCCATTAAAGAAATATAAATGTAGTTGATGAATGTTTACCAATTACGTATACCAATTGACAATGCAAAGTAAGAAATACATTTCAACTCACTTTAGTAGGGTAGTGAATCCTTTGTTTGACCAACCAAATAGTGATTTGATTTCTAATAATATCAATGTGCATGCAAGTTTGAGGTTCTACTTGCACCCGATCTGAACACGGGTGTCTTCGCATCTTGCTTGATTGAGTCTTTCAAGTTGTTATCATCAAGATTACATTGGTGGTAATTACCCCTACTATCATCGTTACTATCAATCATATGATCATTATCGTCATGATTGTTTCCATCCCTAAAGATATCAATGCACATGCATAAATTTTTAAATCATGACATGGAGTCTGAATTTGGCGTAGGCTGGTCAGTAAAAAAGGTGAAAAGACAAATGTCTTATAATTGCAAGAGATTTAGGTGCAACCAAACAAAGAAGATAAAAAAATCCCGGTCAAGCTAAGGCTCAAAAAAAGGCCAATTGATGTGAGTATAAAAGTATGGAAAGAAATTGTAAAAGCATATGAGAAGTCAGATGCATAGAGTAAGTCTGATGAGGAGAGTATCTAGGTATTTCGATTTGCTCATAATATTATATCAAATTTATTAAATAATTTTTATATTTTATTTGTGCATAGTTCAATTGACTTACTTTATGTTTAAGGACAAAGCCTCCAAAGCTAGGCTTGCAAAACTCCAAGCCACACATCATAGTGGCCAAAAAGGTTTACAAGCCTTAATCTGCACCTTTGTATGTATATTTATTATGAGGATTTTTTTTTTTTCCTAGAAAAAAGTAAATGATTACATATTTATTAGTTTAACTAGTCCAGGTGCCATGTTTTGACAGGAGGACAAATATGGTCGACATCCAAAACATTTTGAAAAAGAAATGTTACAAAATAAAAAGTGGACTGACTTTGTAATATGGATGGAGAACGAGGTATCAATAGTACTAAAGGATCCCTTGCCTTGTTTTTTCCCTAGTTTTTGTCAATGGCTCCCCATTTGGGCATCACTGTCCTTTATTTCCTATGAATATTATGAACTTGTGGAATTTTCCTTTCAATTGATGGAGTTTGGAAATACTAGCCCTTGTTTTGTGGCTCCAGATAACAAACATAGTTTTCCTAGTAGGGCTTTTCCCCTTTCATTTAATTTATTTATATTTTCCTACTATTTGGATAAGTTGGATTCTCATCCAACATTGATAGGGCCTTGTTTCCCTTGGACCTTCTTTAACATAGTTTTTTTTCACTAATAGATGGGTGGTAACTTCATCATCCATCTTACAAAGTGAACACATGCCAAGCCCTTGGTTGATTCTCCTTTGCAAATGATCTAAAAGAAGTAACTTGTCTCTCAACACTAGCCACATATAAACACGTGTCTTCATAGGAGCTCTAATTTTTCAAAGGGTCTTCCACCAAAATGATTTTGTCTTGTTCTGCATTACATAACATAGTTTTGTACCATATCTTTGCAATCTATTATCTTAGAATAGGATTCTTGGACCAAACCAAACTATATTTCTCATCCCTAATCCTTACATGAATATGAGATAAAGTTCCACATAACATTGCCATTGTGCTAAATTCTCTCTTGCAAATCTCAAGAATACCAATACCAATACCAATACCAATACCATACCAATACCATACCATACTATACCATTATCATACCAATACAATACCATACTATACTATACCAATACCATACCATACCAATACCAATACCATACCATTGCATACCAATAATAATACCAATATCATACAATTGCATGGAAATGGTATGCATTGGCAATGATATGCATACCAATGCCATACTAATACCAATACCATACCAATATCAATACCATACTATACCATACCAATACCAATACCAATACCATACCATACCATACCATACCAATACCAATACCATACTAATATCAATACCATACTATACCATACCAATACCAATACCAATACCATACCAATAGCAATACCATACTATACCATGCCATACCAATACCAATACTAATCCCATACCATACCAATACCAATACCATACCAATCCATACCATTTCATGGAAATGGTATGCATTGACAATGATACGCATACCAATACCATACCATACCATACCAATACCAATACCATTGCATGCCATTGCATACCAATACCAATACCATTGCATACCATTTCATGGCAAAGGTATACATTGGCAATGATATGCATACCAATTCCATACCAATACCAATACCATACCAATATCAATACCATACTATACCATACCAATACCAATACCATACCATACCATACCAATACCAATACCATACTAAAATCAATACCACACTATACCATACCAACGCCAATACCATACCATACCTATAACAATACCAATATGATATCAATAGCAATACCATACCATATCATGCCATACCAATACCAATACCAATACCAATCCCATACCATACCAATACCAATACCAATACCATACCATTGCATACCAATACCAATACCATTGCATACCATTGCATGGAAATGATATGTATTGGCAATGATATGAATACCAATACCAATACCATACCAATACCATACCAATACCAATTACAATACCATACCAACACCAATACCAATACCAATACCATACCAATACCAAAACCATACGATTACTATACTATACCAATACCATACGAATACCAATACCACTCCATACCAATACCATACCATACCAATACCATACCAATACTAATACCAATACCATTCCATACAAATACCATATGAATACTATACCAATACCAATACCAATACCAATACCAATACCAAAACCAATACCAATATGCAATGCAAATACCGTTATGCCTTGCCAATACCAATACCAATACCATTGCCAATACCATTGCATACCATTGCACGAAAATGGTATGCATTGGCAATGATATTCATACCAATATCATACCAATACCATACCAAAACCAATACCAATATGTGTTGTTGGGTATTCTACTCTACAGACTAATAAGCTAGGGATCTAAGCTTATACAC
>JASDQU010816026.1:0-17040 GCA_032191745.1 Picea mariana
GCTCTGTTACAATAATATCCAAGCTAGGGTTCTCATACCCTCGACTCTTATTTATACTAAAAAGAAGCATCTAGAGGAAGATCCTTCTAGAAGCAGAAGCTTCTATTAGGTCTTCTTACATCCGCCTTATTCTATTTTATTGAAAGGTCTTATTAATATTGACCTTTATTACATCTGAATACATTGATCTACTTATGTGTGGGTTAGGACCTTAACATTAGAATTGTATGAAAGGAGGCATGGTTATACATGCCTCACTAAATTATTTTGTATCTGTTGGATTACAATCCATGTCTTTTCAAAGTGTACTGCGATGTAAAAGATTGTATTTACTAATATAATTTGAAGCAAATTTTCCTTTTTGAAAAAAAACTTCAAATCAATTTTTCTAAGGGTTTTGTTTATGAATGTCTTTGTGCAAATATATGCATGTACTCACTTCTTCTAGCTAGCCTTGCACGTAGCATAAGGGAATTGTCATCTTCCACTCGTTGGTGATTGATTATTTGGGTGATGTGTTTTAGAACCATAAGTGTTTCATTATGTTGACCATCAAATTGTAGATTTTTTTCTACTCTTTGAAATTTGAGTTGGTAGAAGAATTACAAATTTTGTGAAATATTATTAAGGTGTTAGTCTTTAATGTAACTCTTTGGGCATCTTTGAGTTAGATAAAAGATTTACAAACTTTGTCAAATATTATTAAGATGTTAGTCTCTAATGTAACATTGGTTATGTATGGTCCCCGAGGTGTAGGACAGTCGGTGACAGAGTGTGTTGTTAAAGCACTCCGTGATGTTAAAGTCACCGGTTCGAAACCTACGGGGACAAAAAATCCAGCCATGTTAAGAGTTGGTGTGGCTCAGGCCGAGTGCGATCCCTGGGTGATTTTGACAGCTTAGATACCCCTGAGTCGCGATTGGTTAGTCTCACATGTCACAGACAAACTAACAAGCAAAAAAAAAAACATTAGTTATGCATGAAGAATGGAATTGTTTCACTTGTTATGTTTAACATTAGGTGGTTTTATCCATCCCTATCTATCTTTGCCATAATTTGTTTATTATAATCTAAATTGTAGTTAAATTCCTTCTTTGGTTATTTTCTAAATCTAAAAATGAATATCCAACAACCAAATTTTATTAGGCAAAAACTTTAAACTTTAATAAAATAATCCAACTTCTAAAAGAAAAAATATTTATATCTTATCCTCAACATTTATTCATATTCTTCATCATTAAACTTTGATAAAATAATCCAATTTCTAAAAAAAAAAAAAATTGTTATTTTCTAAATCTAAAAATGAACATCCAACAACTAATTTTAATTTTATTAGGCAAAAACTTTAAACATTAATAAAATAATCTAAAGAAAAAATATTTATTTCTTGTCCTCAACATTTATTTATATTTTCAACTTTAATAAAATAATTCAACTTATGAAGAAACAAATATTTATATTTTGTCTTCAAACATATATTCATATTCTTCATCAAATTTATATTTTTTAATTAGCAAGAATTTGAAATTCCAAACCTCATTGAAGGTGTCCCCAAATTACTATCACTCGCATGTTAAAAATTATATATTTTTTTAAAATCATAATATGAATTTTAATATCCATTTCATAATGTAAAATTTGATGTCCTGGGACGTAGGTTAATGGATGATTGATGGTGTATTGTTAAAGCACTTAACCGTGTATCACAATAGTATGTGACCAACTAATTATTGATTTCACCAATAAATTAAAAAAAAAAAAATGATAAAGAGAAGGCATACACTTAATTTTGGATCTTAAAAATTGAAACCTCTTTGTAAGATTTTTTCCTGGGCATAATGTGAAATTTAATATCCACTCCCTAATGTGAATTTTGATATCCAATCCAAAATGGTTGAGGGGAAGGTGCATACTTAATTTTGGATCTTAAAAATTAAGACCACTTTCATATTAGATCACATGCATCCTTTAAATTTTTCGTATTAGATCACATGCATCCTTTATTTTTAAGGGTTCATAATGTGCGTGAACCTAACTCTCTTCATTCCCTCAGTGAGCTTTTTCTAGATGCTGGCCCCATTTTGTTTAACAGGGCTTTTGTGGTTGATCACCCCTCCCAGGGGGCAGTGTTCCTTCACATGTGTTCAGATAGGATGTAGTATTTCTTATTTTCATGTACTTTTATCTGAAGCATGGAAGCATGGAAGCATGGTCTAACTGAAGAATGTTAGCCCGAAGCATGAATGGAAGCATGGTCTAACTGAAGAATGTTAGCCCGAAGTACCGTAGGGTCTGGCAGACCAAGCTGACCCAAGTTCCCTTCTAACAAAAGGAACATGATAGGTCGAGAACCATCTTGGGAAAATATAGACAGAGAGGAGAACGCGCGGAGCTCTCGAGCGGATGATGAATAGAAGGGCGCAAGCATAATGCTTAGCGAGCATCTGATAAACCTCGTCAAGGCCATAATAGAGAAAGAGATATCTGAGAGTTTGTAGAGAACAGAACCCGAGTAGAAGTTGAAACAGAGAAAGAATCCCCGAGAAACTGCGAGAGTTCCCTAGTGATATCATGGATTGGCACGGGGGTGGCCAGAGTGATAAGAATGAATTCCTCTGAGCCTATGGTTGGGTGGAGAGGCAAACACCCACAGTCAGTCGGTTGGTGATCGACTGTAATAGATACGTATTTTTATGCCCGGTATTCTAGAATTGAAATACATGATTTGATTATCTGTAAATGTGATAACTTGTGCCTTGCGTGAAATGGATGATAATGGTGTTTATCGTCCTCCTGTAAAATATTGTGTTTGATTGGTAGTATATTGTTTGGATGTTCGATCGTTGTGACTCTGGTGGTCTAGCTGACCGAATATTTTGAGATGGGGTTAACTGGAATGCTTAAGCCTTGCCAATCCCTCAAATTTCTCATTCACGGGAATACTGAGTTTGAACTCTGCGGAAGGAGGACACCTCCTTCAGAGCTTTCACCTGTGTGACCAAGGGATCGTGCCCACAACCTTGACAAATTCTCATCCAAGAGTTAAGCATATAACCACGAGAATATTTGGAGATCCCATATGACCAAGGTCTGGGAACCTCGCGCTAGTCCGAAAGGAGCTAAGTTCTTATTAGCTTAGGAACTCCGGGAATTCGGAGCTCCAAGACAAATGACTTCACAACCCTCGAAATACCCGAATGTCGGAGTCGCAAAGGTTGTGAGTCGTTGATCTAGGGACCCTTTGGGTTCTCTCCCAACCGTCGGGTCTACTATGAGGTCAACCCGATGTTGACCGCTTCAGGAGGACAAGGACGTTGTAGCTTCAAAACCCACGAAGGTCGAAGCTGCGAAGTGATGTGGACCGTGGATCTAAGGATTCGTCGGGACTCTTCTTCACCGTTCGATCGTGGGGACGTGTGTATCATGTTGAGAGCACATGGGGTTCCACGTGTCGAGCGACAGCGTTGTCAGGTTTGGCGACCTCGTGGCAAGGTAAGGGAAGGTCGATGACCTGAGGCAGGTGCCACATATTCTTATCGAAGCGTTTTGGGATGACATATGTCCCTTTAGGAATGGCCTAACAGCGGGACCCAAGGGACCCTCGAAAGGAAGTTATGAACCATATATCTCTGGGGTTACGTGGATACCCTCAGACCGTCAGATCTAGGCTATAGTCAGCCCGACGCTGACCGACTTCGGGAAAAAAGAGGAGCTTGCATCACAAAACTCTCAAAGAGTCGGGAGCCGAAGATGATCGGATTTGTCCGTCAGTGGAGGACAGGTATTAGCAGATCCTTTGTTTCAGAGGATAACCACTTCGGAGAAAGTGGGGTCGCGTGGATGGAGAAATCCCAAAGGCCGAAGTGCCGAAGTCAATCGTGATCGTTGATAGTGGAGGACGCATGTCAGGATATCTGACACTCCGGAAGGATTTCACTTTGGAGGTTTGCGTTTGTGAGTACTTTGGAATTCGTCGAAGCACAGATTTCCGAAGTAAATCAGAACCATTGATGTTTTGTGGACGTGTGGCGTAAGATCGCGTAGTCCAGAGACTTGGCACTCTGGAAGACTCGAGGGGAGGTGTTTTGGACTTCGTTGAAGCCCAGAGGCTCAAAGTAATCGTGGGTCATTGATATTGAAAGAGAACGGGGATCGTTGATCCCTGTAGCACACTTGAAGTTCGTCGAATCGACAGTTTAGGAGATTTGTGGTGTCATAAGTTGAAAACATTTGGAGCCCGAAGCTACGAAACACCGAAATAGGCTCCTGTTGTCTTGGTGTCTGGTCATATCCCGCAGTCGTATGCGATTGTAGATGGGGGGAATGGGCTAGGCCTGGAATTCAAATCTGAAGGCCGAACGTCGAATTCCCCACTAGCCCGTGAGTTAGCTAGGGACCAAACCCAGTCGTTGGATTGGTTGGAGGATGGATTTTCGCCATAGATTTAGGAACGCTGGAAGCTTCGGGATGTCGGAGAACTCGGGATTAAGCATATTGAGTCAGATCCACATGGAAACCACGTGGCCCCAACCAATGAACACCCGAGGAAATTGGGAGAGGTATATCTGCAAATTCTGAGCTCAGTTTTGAGCATGGAGACCGTGGTTGGAAAGTTATGGACGAGAAAAAAGTGATAGAGACCCCAAATGGAGGATTTGAGATAGTTGAGGAAAACAAAATTGTGATGTCCCACCCCTTAAAAGAGCACTTAGGGGTTGGGTGTGTTACAGAAACTCAATATGGTATTGACATTGCTATGCTACAATATTCTACATGCTTTTCCTCCTCTACTATGCTATCACTCACTCTTTTTGCACTGCTTAAGCTATGGAACAAAAGGGATGATAGAGCACTTAATAAATTTTCCTCCTTTATGTCTTGAATATGTTGGAAGGACTTATGATTCAGATTAGGGTTTGGGACTCTTCCTTGGAACCTTCTAAAAAAGACAACATTACTAGGTGGCTTGGCTTCCACATGATATTGAGGTGAATAGAATTGATAACCTTATTGGGGGTATAATTTTTGCATACAAACCTCGTTTGGGGTGTTGTTTTTTGTTAGAAGGCTACTTTTCAAGGTCAAAAGTGGGGAAGAAGCTATGTCAATTTTTCCAAGGTTTTCACCTAAAAATGTTGTTTGAAGCCTGAAATGGACAATTTTAAGTTTTGAGCCTGTTATACATAATTCATGATCTAATGATAAATGGTCGAGAAGGGTAATGCCTCAACTCTTCCTGCTCCATTGAAAATTGAAAACTACAAAAGAGAAAAACGTGGATAATGATGGACATTTTGGATCAAATAATGGCATTTTATGTAGTTAGTAGATTTTTTCAATATTAAAGTGTTATTCACATGTTATCAATGAAATATAATTCAGAGAAAAATAGGGATTTTTTAAAATTTTTGCCTTGATGCACATTATTCTTTTAAGCATGAATCCATGATTTTTAGCATCAACATTCTTGTTGGGAAAGATCCTCACTAACAAGTAACCAGATTCTTCCCATGATTTAGAAAACAAACCTAATTATTCAACTAAAAATATTATTTTGTGCCATTAAAGAATGTTGGCTCGAAATTCACACATGGGTCCATTCTAGTGTCTAACAAACAAATTGTAGTCTATCACCAACATATTAGTCCCTAAGAGTGGGAAAGTCTCACCTGATGTGCATTGTATAAACTTGTGTGGGATGAATAGCAAAATGAAGGAGCACACTTTACTAATAATCATTCCCATTACTAGTTACCATGCATTCATATTAACATTAATCTAAACACACTTGACATTCCATCATAAAGAGAGCTCATTCACAACTATATGTGAATGCATAAAAAATAAATAGACATCGTCCACACACACAAAAAAATATAAGTAAATCAAGAGACAAGCTTCTATTAAACTCAATAATCAACAAATACAACAGCATGCTCATGTGATATGTATGTTCATCATAACTAACAAAGAGTGTAGTTTAACTATCTAACCATCTAACAGAGAACTTAACCCACCATTTTAAATCTTGTCATATGAATCTATACAATACAATATGAACACATAAGAATCAGTCAAAAACCCTAAAAAAGATAGGTAAGTCAGCCGACATTAATTCCCATTACTTGGTTCATAACCCCTTAGCCACGTGGTTACAATAATATAGTTGTTTTCTTCCCCTAAAACCAAGAATTGTGTTCTAGATAATCCAAAGTTTTTATTTTTGCAACCATCTTTGTCATGCTACCTTTCCCTGCCAATTGTTCTACGTTCCAAAATTGGTAGTCTGGCCTTGATTTTGTGTTTGTTGAGTTAGATCCACCTCATCCTACCAATAAAAAAAGAATGGGGCAACAAACTTTGACCGCACTTCTTGACTCACCCTCAGGTCAACTCTGGGATACACCCCCAAATGAATGAGCCAAATTTACTACCAACTCTAATGCCTTAGTCAAATTTTTCTAAAAGCTTTCTCAATATTGGGACTGTTATCACACGATTTGTACTTGTGCAAAGCCCTCCACAAGATACCAATCTTCTGTAACAATTGGAAGTAGTTTTCACTATCACCTAGAAAAATACTTCCCTTGTTTTAGTGTTGGGTGAAATCCAACACAAGGGAGGATTTCCTTGTGGCCTCAAGGGATCCTATAGAAAGCTAGAGGCAAGTCTATGCCCCCCTATCTTGGTCACTCAATGAGATAGAATAGGTCTAGGAAAGTAGAAAGGTTAGAATTAGCTAGACAAAGTAATTGGTTGGTTTGTGTGATACAAAAAGTATTTCTATGCATATATTAACAATTACCAAGCTAACCCAATCACTAATCACCTCTAAAACACTAGATTATCAAGTAAAATGATTGATATTGTAAAATTACAGTAGTAAGCAAGTGTATATCAGCAAATTGTGTTTTGCAATAGCGGTAATAAATCAACCCATAAAAAAAAAATTATATCTTAAAATTAAGTCTTCAATGAGTAGATCAACATCCAATTGTCAAACAATATTTATGAGCAAGTTTCACCCAAATATTAAGTAAGTGTTCAACAATATCTTCAAACCTTAATGGATGCAGAAAACATTTACAACAACAATAATAAATCCACTTAGTTTTCCAAGTATTGAGTTAGGGTTAGTTTGAGAATGAAGCTATACAATTAGTTGTCAAGTTGTTGAGAGAGAGAGAGAGAGAGAGAGTTGTTTGATGGTTTGTATCACTTTGCAAGCTCAAGACTAGTGTCGTTTCACTTCTTTGGGAAAATGGAGTCATGCACAACTTGAAGATCAATTTAGAAGACAAGGAAGAGGTGAGGGAACAAAACCTTGAAACTATACCCTCATAAGCTTATGAATTTTCCTTCTTTCCAAGTCACCTAGCTAGAATAAACAAGAGAATTAGGTTTTAAACCCTAGGGGGATAGACATTCCTAACCCCTAGAACTAAACTCTAGTCAAAGTAAACCTTAAGAGGATAACCTCTCCTAACCTTCAAGAAAAACATTGAATACTTCAACAAGTCAATATAGATAAAAAAAAAATAATAAATAAATAAACAATATTAATCCCTCCCAAGATTTCTAGCAAACAAAAACCTAGCATAGAAGACAATATGAAACAATTGTCAATCTAATATAACATCCACCATAACATAGCATTAGAATTAAAAGAAATCACTTACTAAGACAAGACATTGCATATGAAAAAACCCTAGCTTGATTCATCCACCAAACAAGAAGAAGCATCAACAATTATCCTTCAAAACTTGCACACATTGAGATTCATCGCAATGTGAGAAACATGCCCACTCATGTTTGCGGACCCAACAGTTGGTCATCAAAATATGATGACTCTTGTATAACACGCGTGTCAAACAAGGGCTACCCCCCGTGCGCCCAACAGTCATGCTTCTCGTATCAACTCTTCACGCATGCTACCATTTTCTACACGCAGAAGACCCACTAAACTACTAGTGCAATAACGGTATGAAGTAACTTATTCTCTTGATAAATATATTCTTTTATTAAAAAACAAAAATATGTTTTAAACGGGTAGAATTATGTTTTAAATTTGGTTGAATTTTACCACAAATTATGTAAAGATATTGGGTTATAAAAACGATTAAAAGATATATAGAATTGATTAAATTTTTAATTTTATATGAAGCTTGATTCATAAGATTTTATTAAAAATATTTAACACGTGACATAGAAACGAGAGAGTAAACCACAACTTCTACTACCGAGAAAAAGTTGGATTTGTGTACAAATGGATGACCTCCAAATTGGCATCATTGAGTGGAACACGACCCTCAAACAAACTAGGGCCTGCACCAATGGCCATTCTTGTTGCGTTTGTATTTTAAATGACAACTCCAAAAACACAAATCTTCACGTAAAGGTTATGAATAAAATGAACGACTTAAATAAAATAAAATTTTGCAAGGTGACTAGCATTTTTTTTAGATTAAAGGGCATGACATAAGAGGTGACTGTGCCATAGGGCTAAGTCATATGGTTTGGGTTTGAGTTCTAAGTCATATGGTTTGGGTTTGAGTTCGGGTTTGATAACGATTAGGTTTGATTCGGGTTCGAATTTTCCAATAAGGTTTAGATGAGGTTCAGTTATATATATTGAACCCTAATCAAACCTCATACCAAATCTCAATAAAAATTTCTTTCAAATTCATCCTAAGATTCAAATTTGGGCACACATTCGAGTTCGTTCAGGTTCGGCAAACCTTGAGGTTCGCCGAATTTCGAACCTCAAGCTTTAGGTTCGGCGAACCCTGTGACTTAGCCCTAGGGTGTGGTGAAGGTTGTCTTTGTACTGATTTACATGGTAGATTTAAAATAAAACGTTGCAAGGCGACTCTAGCATTTTTTAGATTAAAGGGCCTGACATAATAGGCGAAGGTGCCCTAGGGTGTGGTGAAGGTTGTCTTGTACTGATCCAAATGGAAAATTTAGATTTGATTGTATCTAGAGAATCCATCCATGAAGGAGAGGACCTCATATTTGGCGCATACATTGATAATTTGGTCAATGAATAGTGTTAGAAAATTATTTTAGGGACATGCTTGGTTTAGATCTCAAAAATCGGTATAGACACGTATGATACCATGTTTTTTGTTCAGTACATGGACGAGGTTGGATACACATGAGGTGTATGCGATAGGATAGATGAAACTGGATTTGTGAAGCTTATTCATCTCACTCTTGATGGCCATGGCTTTGGAATGATGGAGGGGCCTTTGTTTCTGCTAGATAGGTGATGTGTTTGGCCATGTTTCAATGCGATGTTTGATAATGGAGGGATCCGCTCCAGGCATTTTGATGTATGACCAAGCAAAGACTTCATGAAACTATTGAAAGAAAGACGTATATGCATCAACCTCCTCTAAGGAACATGTGGCTCCAAGGAGGATGTCTTTTGTGATGCCCGGTTTGACAAAAATGTCCACTTTGATGGTGGGAGAAATATTGGCCATGTTGCCCCTTTGAAAGAATCTAAGGTTGGGATAAGGCTTTTAAACCAATCAACAAATCTATGGGGGGTGAAGTCATTAGTTTCAACCACACAAATGTGTGACAAAGGCGTAGTTTGAAATGCCTCCTGAGGGAGGAAGAAGGAACGATGATGCATTGCATCCCATGGGTAGTATGGAGTCGTCATTGCCTCTAGAATACTCTCATATGAGTGGAAGACGTGGGAAGAGGAGGTGAGGGACTTCTTAGAGGCATGAATTGGTTGGATTGGATTTTTGGTGCCATAAACATCCCATGTGTGTGATACACTACTAGGTGTTGAGGAGCCTACTAATGTTGAAACTATGCAAACAGAGTGAGACTCTAGCCAAGGGGAAATTGTGGTCATACTCATGGATGGATGGTAGGTGTTGATACCTAAGGGAAATGAGGGATTGACTTGGGATATACGTCCAATAGCCAAATAAATATAACAAATGTGCACGCAATCGTGTGTGTCATTGTCTCCAAAAGAAGGGGGCATTTCCTGTCGAGAGCTCATTGGGGAATTTGGTGGGGTAGGAGGTGGAATCTCCTGCCGATGACACACAAATGAGTTACACAGGGTAGGAGGGAAGACCCTCTTTGGTGGGGCAAGGGAGGCAAGACTCTAGTGGGGGTTGTGATGTTGGGAGCTCCCATTTGGGGGAGTGACTCGCAAAGCCACCTTAGCTTGGCCACGTGATAGATCTAGTATTCGATGACTATGGGGAAAAGGTGAGTGAAATGGTCAAATTACCTGCAACGATTGCATGGGAAACTATTCCACGAGTTCACTGATGTGGACATGTGATAAATAGTAGAGGATCCAAGTTCACTGACAAATGGTGGCTATGATATCAGTTGTGGAGTGGTGATGGGTTGCGTTGGAATAGTTGTTTGACGAACTATAGCCAATGTGGCCCAAAATTGAGCCAAATCCGGACAATGATGAGTGTATTGCATGTTACCACCTGGACTAACACTCTTGTGAAAAGTCACAACATGGGTGCTAACTAGGACAAAAAAATGGGAAGTGCACCATTGTCACCTCAATACTCTTTCCCATTCACTTCAAACCAACCCCTAGAAGCCAAGGGGGTATCTCTATTTGTGAAAAGTAAACCTCTTTAAGTGAATTAAGACCATGCAAGTTTATGATTTACTTTAATGAATCCCAAAAATATATGTAACAAGATTATGCACAAAGATTTCAATGAGTGATTAAATGCTTCAAAGATAAACAACTAGGAACAATAGCATAAACCAAAACTATATCCACTTGAAAGAGAAGGTTAGGATCTAGTTGATGTGTATGCCTAATATAATATGTAAGATCAACAACATTAACAACTTCATATTTGTATTTATATGACTATCACTCAACCAATGAAACTTTAAAGAGGTAAGAACCACTTTTAGGTTATTTTAGGGCACAAAGAGTGAAACCAATTAGCATAAATCAATGGTGCAATGTGCTTGTGATTACCAATTGATTAAATGATGAGAAAGAACAAGCTTAGTGTTGAGAGAGAGAGAGAGAGAGAGAGAGAGAGAGAGAGAGAGAGAGAATGCACTATAAAGAAAGATGTCTTGGATGTTTCCACTTGGGAAAGAGATATACTATGAAACAACAACCCAACAAGAGTTAAACAAGTTATAAAGATATATAACCATTAACTAAGCAATAACTTGTAAAACTTATGGTGAATCCCCCTAGAGTCTCCATGTTATCACTTGGAATTCACCAAAATAATCTCTAGATAAAAGATAAGCAACAACAAGCACTTTAGAGATTAAATTCACCACTAGATATGTAAGAAAAACTTGTTGAAACAATCTAGAAATGAAATTGAGGCTAGGTATGAGTAAGAATACACCTTTAAGCACCAATCCCTAGCCTTAGAGTTTCACTAAATATGATTCTAATTGCTGCAATTTAATTTCCAGATTCGATAAATTAACTCAACCCACAAAACATTAGATAAGACCTTGACGCACCTTTCTATAGGTTCATTTTTCCTTTCTAGGGTTATAAATCAACAATTAAGCACAAATCCTTAAATAAGTTAGTCTAGGAAATGACACAAACCGTTAACTTTACACTATACTATGAAATAAATCTAAATAAAGATTTTTCTTTGCTTTTTCACTGTTAGATTTCTTTCTAAAAGAGAAAATGTAATTATTGGGGTTTTTTTGGGTTTTTTGGTTTGTTGTTGGGAGAAGACAAATGCATTTCTTTGATTAGGGTTTACAGGGTCAAAAAGTATTCCCCTTTAAAATTTGGTTACTTCATTCTTAAGGATTAGGGAAAGATATTAGAACAATAATGGTAGAATAATATCTAACCTAATCAAGATAAGGTATGAGGACCAAGGCCCTACATGAATATATTCCACAAGGGAAAAAACCTTCACCAACAAGATCAATTATGGCTTGAATAAAATACCTAAACCCTTGTCAAGGAACCAAAAGAAAAACAAGACAAGAGAATGAGAACTTACCAAACAAACAAAGGAAGATGGAAGGGATAGAAACCCTAGACGTCTTCCTTCCAAGTGGTTAATTAACGCTTCAAATGGACCGATCTTTCTAGCTAGTAGAAGTCTTGAACATTCACAACTAATATTTAATACACCAAGAAAGAGAGAGCTCCAAGAATTGACACCAAAACCTCCAATAGGTAGACCTTCAACAAATTGTATTCTCAAGTGATATCCAACAACAACAACAACAACAACAACAAACTGGAATGAGAGGAGATATTTTCTTTATAGATGAGGCTTTTACTCCATTCTCATTCTTTATTATTTTCTATCTCCCTAAAATTATTCTAGGAGAATCATAAAAGGTGACTTGTCATCCACACAATGAAGGAGACGAAGTCAAATACAAGTAAAACATGCCACATGTACATAAACCCCTCATGAGAAGGGGACATCTCACTAAAGGAGGGGGTGCTTTGGTGAAGAATTTCAATGTTCCATTGAAAAAGTGAAGTGGAAACCTCAAAACATGGTGTAGTATCATCCCAAGCCAAGAAATATCTAACGACTAGCCTCTAACATTGGAATGACCTCATGGAAAGAGTGAATAAGGTCCCAAAAGGTGGATGGCTCCTCAAATAATGCTCATAAACCCTTAAAATATGTCTCCAAGGCATGACCATGTCCATATCTCATGTCAAGACACCTTCATGAAGTGTGGAAGTGACCCTCCAAGTCACAAAATGGGTCATAAAACCCCCAACAGCTAAAGTGACATCCAAATGAGTGGGGTCGACCCTCAAATCAAGTGTAGAATAGCTCAAAGGATGAAAAAACATGAGAGTGCTCTAGGATCCTCAACGTGGCATGTGAAGAGGTGACCAATGTAAGTGAAAATAACCCATATATGCCTTGAAGGATGTGACCGGTACCTTGGGATACATGTGCCACCTCAAGAACCATGAAGTTGGCATGTGGCATTTAACATGAAGTACATAACATGAAGTTGGCATGTGGCATTTAAAATGAATATTAATAACAAAAAAAAAAATCAATGTGGGCCATTAATGAAATGAATCCCCCTCATTCTAATCGGATTGTGGTAATTATGATAGGAAACTTGCTCTATATAAGGCTTGCATGGGGGAGTTCTCAATCTATTTCTCTAGGTATTCATTCAGAGATGCAATATTGTTGTTGGTTGCTTAACAATTGGTTTGTTGGTCTCATTTGGGTTCATGCCATGCCTCCACACTGCAACAAGTGTGGGAAAGGGCCGATCCACACCACCAAAGTCGCCTCGGAGGATGAAGCCATTGTTGTTGCATACGCTACTATCATAGACCCCCAATCGCAGGCTTTAATGTAGAGCATTGAGGAATATGTGAAGGTCATCAAGGCCTATTATGAGGACCAAGAGGTTGACAAGAAATCCACCCCTTTTGTGCCCGATCTAGGTTCAAGTATAGCAAGGGACACAAAAAGTTTCAGAACTGTGGAGCTATATTTCCATACAAAGGTTTTTGTGGCTCAGGGAATGATCACCAAAGAAATAGAATTTCAAAAGCTCAATCTCAGAGGGGAAGCTCTAGATCAACAAAATATGCTCTTGCTTACCATGGATTCTTGGCTGGTCAAGAAGCAAGGAGGCAATTTTCAGGTGATCCAAGATTTCCCTGCCTCTACTTCTTTTATGCCCCCTCCATTGTCTCTTAGAGATAGCTTCTTGAACACTGATCCTCTTGCACCACCAACTTGAAAATGATTGCGGTTTCTGCTACTTCTATCTCTATGTTTAATAGTAATTTTACTATTTTTCATAATACTAGACTAGATACACAAACTAAGGTTAGCTAGAGAGACTTATTAAAAAAAAATTGTATTATAGTTTAATATGTTGGTCTGGTTTCCCTCTGGGCAAACCAACCAACTCTCTAGTTATGAATTTTGGGACTATGACTTGTTAAGGACACCCTCTCAAGCCTTGATATCCTATACAATTTGTTATTAATAGAAAAAAGATTATATAGATAGTGAACTAGTATAGGAAAAACTATGTGAAACTCACTACAAGGGAAACCTAGTACAAAATAATCCAAAAACCACTGGAGTTATGAGTCATAGTGTGCTTATACCAATTCATAGCTTCTATCTAATTACATAGACTTTACATGAATTTAATAATAATAGACAGATTAGGTATCGACAGATTCTATAGAGCCTAACTATATCGACAAAATACAACATATAAGTTTGCCAAAACAAGTCTAAGGAAAGTTGTAGAAGAGGCTACCCATTTCTGAATTTCGACTAGATCTTCATTGTCCTCATTCAATCTTATGGGATTGGATGGGGTGCCCTTCGAAGTAGGTGCCTGGTCAACTATAGTAACATGAGCGTTCTAGCCATTTGTGTGATCTAGAAGAATGATCTCCACATTGAAAATTGCTTTGCACATTGCCTCAAACTTCTTGTCAAGTAAATCCAGTTTCTAAGTGATGGCTTGTTGTTATTGTCCCTTTTCTTCAACGACATGTTCAATGAAGGCTTTGTTAAGCCCATATAATTCAATTAGCTTAAAGACTTTAGTGTTCTGTGACCTGGAAAAACCAATATCGGGTACCTAGTCCAAGAATTATGCTTCTAGTTGAGATTTAAAGAGCTCTCGCATTTCCTTGCAAATAGTTTTCTCCATGGCCTCCATCTCCTGCTTGATGGTCTTTGGAAATCCACAATGATAATATGTTGTCGCTTTCATGGCATCTACCTAAGCTTGTGTAATCCAGTGGGGAGTTTCCTTGTAGTGGTAGCTTATGACATGGCATTTGGACTAACTACTCTGACCTTGCTCATTGAAACATGTTCCATCCCCTAACCCTTATGCTTTCATGACTGACAAGTTGCTTGAACTAGATTCAAAATGGAGTTGACTAGGAATATCATTGACAGAGTGAACTAGAGGTTCAATGGAGTGAAATTGGGTTGTAGTAGGGGTCAGTAGTGCCCTGCAGTCCTTTACCGTAACCTCTCTAACCCCAAAATTCGCAACAAACATAAAAACCAATAACCAAACAAACTCAAAGAGATTGAATCCTTTGTGGACTAACCTTGTCGAAAAAATGGAAGACCAGACATACACCTTCCACATCTTCCTTGAATATTGTTTCCCCCCAATAACCTAAAAACATACAAAATTAATGATGTCACATCCCCTAATCCTTCATGAATCAAAACTAGGCTTTGATAGTAATGTAGGTTGTTTATAACCCCCCAAAAAATGTAGAAAAGTAGTGAGTGTTTATGCTAAGATGATATGAAATTGTTTCATTTAAGTAAGTTGCATTATATCAATGTTTATAGATAATAAAGTAATGGGTCAATGTGGGATTTAATCTTACCGTAGGTTAAACGTTCTACGAAATGGTAAATTTTTTAGGCGATGAGAAGAAATTGTTAGATTCGTATATTTGAGTGATTATTTCTGTATAATTCAAGTACCCCAGGGTTTTTCAGCATGCTGAATCTATTTCTATATTCAAAAACAAATTTTGAAAAACAAAAAATAGTGATTTATATAAATTTATATCACCCGATTCTAAAAGAAAACCATTTCGTAGAACAGCCAAACAACGACTTTAATCTTTCGTCATTATAATTTGTTGATTTTCATTGCAATGTGAGAAACATGCGCGCTCATGTATGCGGACCGAACATTTCCTCCTTGTATGGTCATCAAAATATGACGCCTCTTGTATCACACGCGTGTCGAACAAGGGTCCTACAGTCATGATTCTCGTATCAACTCTTCACGCATACTACCATTTTACACAAGACCCACAAAACTACTGAACACGGAATAACTTACTCTCGAGATTAATTTTTGTTTTAAATTGGTGAAATTATGTTTTAAATTTGCTTGAATTTTGCCTGAAATTACAGAGATATATTAGGTTATAAAAACAATAAAAATATATAAAAATGATTAAATTTATAATTTTGGATAAAATTTTATTAAAAAAATTTAACCCACGACATAAAAAAGAGAAGTAAACAACAACAACATCTACTGCAAAAAAAAAGTTGAATTTGTGTACACATGAATGACCTCCGTATTGCATCATTGAATGGAACACGACCCTGAAACAAACCAGGGCCCACGCCCATGGCCATTGTTGTTGCATTTATATTTTAAATGATAACAACAACCAAAAAAACGCTTTGAAAATAATTAAAAGGCTCGGAAAACGCAAATCTTCACGCAAAGGTTATGAACAAACTAAACGACTTAAATAAAATAAAATGTACAACGTATCGTGTGGGCGTTTACACACGATTTTCATCCAGCAGCAATTCAAGAAGCCAAATCCATAAATACCGACCGCAGCGCACAGATTAACACAGTATATATTTCTTCAGCTGAGTTTTCCATAGGAGCAGAAAGAGGCAATATCCATCTGGTATTTGACAAAGCTTTTTCTGTCGTATGGTGAGGTGAGGGGATCGAATATGGCGAGGTGGGTTGGAGTCGCCGCCCTGGGAGGAGGGGCGGGAATGACGACCTGGGTGGCCAGCGCCGGCGGTTTCCTGCTGGCGGTCACATGGTTGCTGCCAGTGGCTGCCATGGTTGGCGCATTCTGCGCAGTGTACTTGCAATTCCACTGTAGTAGGGACGACAAAACTGGTGGTACTGTTACAGCTCGCAGCTCTAGCTCCAAGGATTCTCCAGCCCGTAGTTTCGCCGGTTTCAAGTTTGCGCCCAAGTTCCCAGGTCGGGCGCTTATCAACAGTAGCAAAAAGCTGCTGATTTCTATGAAAAGGGGCCGAAGAGAAAAGGAAGATGAGGTGAAGGCACATGATCGTGCCGCCGCTATGGACGAGGAAGACGGAGGAGATTTCCTGTGGCAGAGGAGAATTCTGATGGGCGAGCGGTGCCAGCCCCCGGATTTCGCAGGTGTCATAATTTACGACGATAAGGGAAACCAGTTGCCTGAATTCCCTGCGCGCTCTCCCAAGCTCAACATATTTCATCCTTCTCTCGACCAGGTAA
>JASDQU010816026.1:17140-34066 GCA_032191745.1 Picea mariana
CGATCCGCCTTGGAAGATGGACAATTGAGGCTGGAAAAGATACACACTAGCCAGAATCCTGCAGACATGTTAACAAAGGGAGTAACCAGGGAGAAACTGAGTTCCTGCTTAGTTTCAGTTGGTCTTCAAGAATGAAGATGAAAATGAGAAATTTGCCAGGTCCAAGAAGGTTCGGAGTCCAGCATATACAACAGTGGTGGAGTTGTTGAGATCAGTCTCCAAGTGGGAGATTGTTGGTTGTGGAGCTTGATTATCTTCCTGATTCAGAGGCCCTTGCTTTCAACCGTGTTTATACCCCATGAAGTATTTACACCCCATAAGTATGTACACTCTTCCACGTGGGGGAGTGCAGAGGGGGGGTACCCCCTTTGCGCGGTCCGGGTGGGCTATCCCCCTAGTTGGGGGGTCTGGGGGCAAGCGGGGGTTTGGGGGCGAAGCCCCCGAAGCAAAAATTTCCTTGTAAATGTATATTGTAATTTCATTGTAAATCTGAACTATTCATTATAAGGTTGCAAATCTAACGGTAGAGATTATGTTAGGGTTTTTTGCCCTAGAAGGCAACCCTCTTTTATGAGGGAAATGTATCGCGGCTATGGTTGATAGTGAATATTGTATTCTGAGAGAGGAGGCTGTGAGAGAAAGAAGAGGAAGTTACAGCGGGTTTTGCTGTAGGTTGTATCCCTTCATTTTGTTTCATAATAATAAATAAAGGACTTGGCAATTTCTCTGGTGGATGTAGCCCACACTGGGTGAACCACGTAAATCTATGTCTCTCTTGTATTGTGTATCTTCTATGTTTTGTTTCTGCATTTGTTTTATTTTATTGCTCCGTGGTCCTGTTTTTCTAACACAAAGGCCATTTGTATTTAAGTAAACAATCAAAGATTAAATCCACAGTTCTTTCTGAGCTTCATGCTACACCCACAGTAGGGCACTCCGGGTTCACCAAAACCTATGACAAGGTCAAACATTCCTTTTTCTGGGATGGTATGAAACAGGACATTCGTAATTTTGTAGCTGAATGTGACGTGTGTCAATGCAACAAGGGAGAAACAGTCAAATCGTCGGGCACACTACAACCGCTCCCGATTCCACCTGCTATTTGGAAGGATATCTCTATGGATTTTATTACCGGCTTACCCAAATTGGGAAATAAATCCGTAATCATGGTGGTTGTTGATCACCTTTCCAAGTATGCTCATTTCTGCACCCTTCAACACCCATTTACAACATCCACAGCTGCTCAAATATTCATGGATCAGGTTTTTAAGCTTCATGGCATGCCGCACTCTATTGTTTCTGATCGCGACCCAACTTTCACAAGCAATTTTTGGAAAGAGTTGTTCAAGATACAAGGCACAAAATTGCATCTCAGCACAACTTATCATCCCCAGACTGATGGCCAAACAGAAGTTGTCAACAAGTATTTGGAAACATATTTGAGGTGTTTTGCCTCGGAAAAGAAAAATCAGTGGGCTCAATGGTTACCCCTAGCTGAATGGTGGTACAACACTTCATACCATACAACTACACACATGACTCCTTTTGAAGCGGTGTATGAACAGAAGCCACCTTCAGTTCTCTCATACTTACCGAGTGCCTAGAAGGTCTAGGCAGTTGACCTAACACTTACAGCTCAAGAGGCTATTCTCCGTACGCTCAAAGAGAATTTGGTCATGGCACAAAATCGCATGAAGAAACAAGCAGATCAATGTCGCTCTGAACGTCAATTTGCAGAAGGGGATCAGGTGTTTCTTCGACTGCAACCTTACAAGCAAACTTCCCTCAAGACTGAGCATTGTCAGAAGCTAGCGCCCAAATTTTATGGTCCTTATACCATACTCAAGCATGTGGGACAAGTCGCCTATCAGTTAGCTTTGCCCAGCCATTCGAAGCTACATCCTGTTTTCATGTTTCATGCTTAAAGAAGGTGATTGGAGCTAAGTGCCAAATTTAAACCAACCTTCCAGAGTTAGCTAAAGAAGGATCCATTTGGCTACAACCAGAAGTCGTTTTGGACCAGCGTGAGTGTCCCCTACGTCAGAGAACCATTGAGGAAGTGCTAGTCTAGTGAAAAGATACAACTCCAGCAGACGCCACTTGGGAACCGGCTACCATTCTGCAGCAATTTCCTCATCTTAAGCCTTGAGGACAAGGTTGTTTTTAAGGGGGTGGACATGTTAGGTTCCTAACCCGCACATAGGTAGAACAATATATTCAGATGTAATAAATGTCAATATTAATAAGACCTTTCAATAAAATAGAATAAGGCGGATGTAAGAAGACCTAATAGAAGCTTCCGCTTCTAGAAGGATCTTCCTCTAGATGCTTCTTTTTAGTATAAATAGGAGTCTAGGGTATGAGAACCCTAGCTTGGATATTATTGTAATAGAGCTCTTCTCAACTGGAGGTTTCCCCCTCGAAGAGGCTCGTGAACATTACTTTCAGATTCAAAGTACTATTTCTGTTGTTATTCTTATATCATTTCAGTATTATTGTGGTGAATGTTCTAGTTGTATTGTTGTTATTCTGCCATTACTAGCATTTTATTTCTATTCTACATGCATTTTATATTTAATATATTACAATAAATAAAACAATAAATAACAAAGTTAACTAATGGATGGCTAAGATAGCTAAGTTTGGTTCAACCAAAATAAAAGGAAATCAACATTTTAGTTGTAATAAAGATACATGACTCTTCAACGTTTTTTAATATGTGTACCTCTATCCTTCCACTTTGGAGGGTAGAAAGGGGCCATAAATAAAATAAGATTTTAATTTTTAAACTTATTTTTAAATTTAAAATTTATTGGTGTAAACTTATAACTGATAACATATTGGTGCATGATTTGATTTGACTTCTGTGTGTCACAAGATAGATTAACCTTTTATTATCAACATGTTGTTTTAGGTTACTTTTAATATTTTTTCCTTTGATTATTGAGCTCAATTCGAATAATCTTTTATTCAAAAATTCCATTTCATATATTTAAGTGAGCATTTTATGTATTTATTTTTTTATTTTTCTATTATTATTATTATTTTTTTTTTAGCATTTATTCAAATTCATCATTTCCAACATATATGTAAAGTTGAAATTTCATAGTTTTGTCTTTTTGTAGTTATATTGGTTTCTTAGTCATGGTATTGATTAACAAAAAAATATAAAAAACAATCATAATATTAATATTGTATTTGGAATTTCCAACATATATGTAAAGTTGAAATTTTATAGTTTTGTCTTTTTAGTAGTTATATTGGTTTCTTAGTCATGGTATTGATTAACAAAAAAATATAAAAAACAATCATAATATTGTATTTGGAAGGTTGAAGGATTGAAAATATCGTCAAAAGCATTTTTCTAATCATATAAACATAGTTGGTGAGTTCTAGAGGATCATGAGGGAAAAAATCTTAACCCGTAAATTTACTTAGCAATTTGGCTTTGTTATTTGGGGTGAGTACCTTGGGATCTTTTTGAAGACATAAAGAATGGGACATTAAATCATTCAAAAATAAGATGGAGATCATGGATAGTGTCAATTGATCGATCTATTTTTGAGAAGAATGAAGGCATATTTCTTAAACATCATGAAGGAATCCAAAGATGTTGACGAATACACATTTGTTTTAGCTATTATGCTACATATGAATGATGATTTACTAGAAAAATGAGAAGCAATCCATCCTAAGAAATTACATATGTGGAAGATGGAAAAATTTGAACTTACTCCACTTTGCATTGAAGGGCCCTATATTAAGTGGTCTATGTCATTGAAAGGGATTTTTATTAAGATGTGGATGAAGATCAAACATACAATTATTAGAAAATATAGAGATTGTTATATAATCACATACTTTAAAAAAATAAAAAAAAATCTATAATTAAAATAGCAAGAAGATGAAATTTTGGAGGATTACTTATGTCCCACAACATGACTATAATGCATCCCAAAGAGGAAAAATAAAACAAAAATTTATAATGTACAATAAAGTAGATTTAACTATAAAGATATAACAATAATAAACAAAGATACAACAAATATGTATTAACCAGTGATACATTACATCAATATTAACCAACAACATTACCATCAAATAGGGGACTAAATTCAAACAATAAAATTTATCAATTTACAATTAATATATAATTGCAAGTAGTGGGAATTAAAAAGCACTAGAAGAAATACCTGGATGTGGCGGTTGAGATTGGACTTCTAGA
Organism: Picea mariana; assembly: GCA_032191745.1. Classification (NCBI taxonomy): domain Eukaryota; kingdom Viridiplantae; phylum Streptophyta; class Pinopsida; order Pinales; family Pinaceae; genus Picea; species Picea mariana. Next base: position 21,366 of record JASDQU010816026.1, read on the forward strand.
GAAACAACAATGCAACAACTTCCTCAAAGTAGTACAAGCAGAATGGGAAAAAAAATGGTGGATAACTCTCTTCCCAGCCCACCCTTCAATCAGTGATTGAGAGCTCTTGAGTCCTCAGTCACTAAGGTTGTACCAACTACCACATGATAGCTCCCTCAAGGCTAAGTTAAGGGGATTAAGCCCGAGAGTATAATAATATATTCCCTAAGTCCTAAGTTATGCTTTTATGATAAAGTTCCCAAGCGGTGGGGAAGTGGTTATTTGAGTGCAATTGTCAAATAGAGAACATGCATGTTTAAAGATTGGGCTTAGAGAGGAACTTGTCATTCATTCCATCATTCTTACAATTGCTTGTGGGGTATGAGTTGAGGAGCTACTATGACCCTGTTACCTTGTGAACACTGCGAATCCTAGGTGGATTTGGGTGTACAACTCTCCTTAGGTTTCCTTGGGGAAGGATGGAACCTTGGAGGGATAATTGTTGGGAATAGGTTTCCTTGGGTGTGAGGCCTAGAGTGTGCCTCGAGACTCTTGAGTGCTTTGAGACTTCCCGATCGACATGTGTTGGAGTCCTAGAAGGGAAGTGGGACAACACAAGAGACTGCAGTGCAGAGAATGGGGGTACATTTCATTGGGTTGTGCAAGCTGTGGGGAATGAGAGATTGTACGTTGAAACTACTATTAGAGTTGGTATCTTGGCCTAGCCATTGTTGTGCTGATTTTTAAACCTTAACTAGATTAGGTAGTCTTTTCCCTGGTGGAGTCATAGCCCCATCTTAGGGTTGACCTGTTATTGAGAGTTCTAGAACAACAATGTCTATGGCTAGGAAGAATGTCTGAGGTCTACATCTAGTTGACTATTTCATAAAAAAGATAAGCGTTGTGTTATGTTTTTATTTTCTTCATATTATGTGTATTTATATATATGCTTATTTTATGTTGTTGTGCATGCTATATTGTGGTATAAATTATTCATTGTGTGACATCTTGTTGTTGGGGCTGCATTTTGTTTCATAGGCATGGAATATTTCAATTGGTATTAGAGTGGAGTATAAATATTATATAAGCCTTCAAGAAGGATGGAATTCATTAGTTAATGGTAACATAGTTTTATTGAATGAATTAAATGTAAAATTTGAAAATTTCCATATGTGACAGAATTGGGTTTTTAGTGACATATGCCCATAAGTGAGTCTGGGGTGTGTTACAATGTGGTATCAGAGCCATAGATTCAACATTGAGTTTGCATGGGCCAAAGTCTATGCTAAAGCATAAATTTGCAGAGGAGTATTTTCCAAAGGAAGCCTACAAACTATTTGATAAAAGATTCCCATAAGAAATTTGGGAAAGTTTCCTGTAATTTGATGAAATTGAGCTTAGGGATTAAAATCCCTAATATTGACCTCTAATTGAGTGATTGAATTGGCCAAAGTTATGAATTGCAGAGTGATCATGGATAATATGGGTAAAACCCCCCCATTTCTTAGTGAAATCAGGTGGAATTCATGCCTAGAATCATTGACATGTTAATTAGTTGGAGTTAATTGGTGAGTTTAGGAAGAAATTCAGATAGGAGGTCCAGAATGGTAGAATCCCATGATTTATTTTCATAAAATAAAATAAAGGTAAGGGAAGGAAGAGGAATGAGAGAAGGAGGAAGTTGATGGAAGCTGACGAGGCAGGGCCAAGGTGGCCAAGAGGATGACATGGCATCACCTCAAGGTGTCATGTGGACCCAATATGCCACATCAACAACTATGTTAGGAAGGATGCCACATAAGCAAAAATTGTCGATAGTTTTAAAAGAATCATCTAGAGCCAAAGTTGTTTTTTGGCCATAATGAAAGCATAATAACTTAGACGAAGACGAAATTTTCTAGGTTTTGTTTGCAATGTCAGGGGATACAAAAGTGTTTAAGAGGGCCCATGGCCAATTATGCACCATTTTTCCAGAAAATACAAAATAAAGGTTTTGGAAGAGAAGGGTCATGCTTAGTGGTAGGGGCACTATTACTTATAAAAAAGAAAACATGAAAATACTTAGTGAAGGGATTGGTTGGATTTTAAGGAGGTTGGAGTGGATATGCTAAAACAGGGAAAAATCCATTATTCCAAGACAATTTTGGGGGATTTTTGGAAATTTCATAGGAAAAGGGACACCTGATGACAAATATGGAAAAAATTATTTACTTGATATTTCATGTACTCATTGAGCCAGATAACTTATCCTTACTGGGAGGTTGGAGTGGAGATGCCAAAACAGGGAAAAATTCATCATTCCAAGCCAATTTTGGGGGATTTTTAGAATTTTCAGAGGAAAAAAAGGGACCCCAGATGACAAATCTGGAAACTTTTATTTACTCAACATTTCATGTACTTATCAAGATAGCTAATGTTTCCTTAGTGATTTTTTTCCAGAAATACTCAAGTTTGGAGATAGCCAATTTAGCTAAAAATTTCGAGTTTGGAAAAAGGGGTGAAAAAGGACAAAGTTGGCATTTCCAGATTGCTGCATATTCTGACTGGAGCATCAAATCGATAATATGGGAGTTATTTCAAACTCACTCTCATCATTATTATCAATGTCTCATACAAAAGTTTCCTTATTTATTTCTATGTTTTCCTCTACAAGTGGAAGAAATTAGTGTCTGAGCTTAATTTCACCAGGGAGAAAGGTGCACAAAAGGGGTCAATTGGAAATATTCAGATGACTATAACTTTCTGCTCATAGCTCAGAATTGAAAAATAAAGTAGACATTGGAAACATATTGAATAGAAGAATCCAAATATGCACTCAGAATTGTGAATTGAGCAATTAAATTCATAGGAAATTAAAAGTAAGATGGTTGTTGGACTTGACGAGTAGAAAAGCATGTATGATTTCCAAAATTGTAAAAATATTTTTTTATCTAAAAAATTCTGTTGCATGCACATTTGCATAATTAAGGGTACAAATAGAACATAGTAAATTTAGAATGAGGACCAAAGACATGAAAGATGCACCGAGAGATTACATCCATGAGGAGGAAGTTAAAGGGTTGTATGTCATCTTGGGTAATGCAGGGACCAAGTCAAATGGGTGTAGAGAAGGAAAATAAAAAAGCATAGATTTAATGGAGACAATGATTTCCAAAATTGTAAAAATATTTTTTATCTAACAAATTTTGTTGCATGCACATTTTGCATAATTAAGGGTACAAATAGAACATAGTAAATTTAGAATGAGGACCAAAGACATGGAAGATGCACCAAGAGATTACATCCATGAGGAGGAAGTTAAAGGGTTGTATGTCATCTTGGGTAATGCAGGGACTGAGTCAAATGGATGTAGAGAAGGCAAATAAAAAAACATAGATTTAGTGGAGACAATGAGAAGCCTACAAAAATATGTTTTGAGCTACATAGCAAACAATGCGAGAATTATAAAAGCTCAGGAGAAGCAGAACCACATCAACACTCAACTTTTACAAATCCTAAACATGTTGCAGAAGCAAATAAACAAAGAATAAGATTCAAGGAAGGCATAAGAACACATATCTCATGCTAGGAGAGAGGAATCCAAAAGTGTTAGGCACTCTAGAAGTGCTAGTAGACATCATCACCATTCACCAAGGTGCTCATCTATAAGGGCACATGCAATTTCATATTAAGAAAGCAATCCAAGATTTCCTTCTATCATACATCATAAAAGGAGGTTTGGAGTTGATGGTTTACAAGAAGAGCTAAGGAATATCAAGCCCCCTACATTTCATAGTGATCATAAGAAAGATAAAGATGCATAAGCTTGGTTGATGGGAATGAGAAAATACTTCCAATTGCACTATTATTCATCAAATGTATAAGCTAGAGTGGGGGGGGGAATTTTAGGGGCTATATATTGCCCATGGGATAATTTTCCATGTTTTTTTCCAAAAAAGAGTTTCACCAATTTCCATTTTATCTAAAAGTGATTCGCCCAATTTTTATGGAAAATATATAAAATCCTTAGAAATTTGAATATTTTTACAAAAATATACATTTTATAGTTTGCATATTAAGAACAAGTAAGTTCTGCCAATGTTTCTACATTCTGAGATAATTTTTCATCCTTAAAATTATCCCTGATCAAAGTTGCAATCTACCATCTTCAAGGAAACGTATTGATGTGGTGGGACCAACTCAAGCAAGTTAACCACATTGATCATAAGAGTATCTCATGGAGGCAATTCAAAAATTATTTTCAAAATAAATACTTGTTAGAACAATATTATGACAAGAAGATGAAAGAGTTCTTTGAACTCAAGCTTGGAAGCATGACAATGGATGAATATCAGAGTAGGTTCCTTGAATTGTTGAGGTATGTTGGATCCATAAAGGATGGGAAGGTTAAAATACAAATATTTTTGAGTGGGCTATCTTCTTTATACACTAACAAGATACATTTTGATGTGCCCAAGACACTGGAAGATGCCATAAGGAAAGAAAAGTATAGTTATGAGCATAATAAAGGAAATCCAATTTTCCAAAAGGCTCGGTATGACAAGAACAAAGGAAAGGTGGAACAAATAAAGAAAGGTTATAATCCACCATTTTTCCGAAACAATTCTCAAGGATAGCCGACAGGAAATGAGCCTAGGATGATAGAGTCTTCGGGGAAAAGTCCAAGACAACAGCCCATAAAATGCTGGGGATGTGAGAGAGATCACTTGCATAGAGATTTCCCTCACAAAGGACAAAGGGTGAGGACTATTCATAATATCCAGCAGGTTGATACAATTGAATACATGGGTAGAAGCATGCCAAGGATTTATGTAGCCTTGGACAACAAGCAAGAAGAATACCAATCTCATATGATTGAAGTAGAATGTAAGAATGATAATCATCCCATAACCATTTTAATTGATTATGGAGCTAGCCATAGTTGCATAGATCCTGATCTTGTTGAGATATTCCATTTACAAAGAATCAAACATGGGAAATCTTGGTTGGTTCAACTAGCCACAAGAGATAAGAGAAGAATCAATGAGCTAGTTAAGGATTTTCCAATGGACATGAATGGACTCGACGCAAAGGATTTTGAATATCATACCCTTGGATTCATATGACTGCGTAATTGGTATGGATTGGTTGGACAAGCATCACGTTGTGCTAGAATGATAAAATAAGTTATTCACTTGTCTTGATGAGGAAGGGAAACAAAAGAAATTTCAGGGGATTCTAAGGCATGTATCTATTAGAGAAATTTCATCCATGTAGTTGAAGAAGAGTTTTAGAAAAGGGTGCCAGATTTATGCAACTCATATGGAAGAGGCATCCATAGATAAATTTCATTGAAGATAATCTAGTTTTGAGACATTATGAGGATGTATTTATGGATATATCAGGGTTTCCACCAAAGAGAGACATCGATTTCTCCATTTATTTGGTGCTTGGAGCTTCCCCAGTGTCCAAAAATCCTTATAGGATGAGCATATGAGAGCTAAAGGAATTGCAGACGCAACTTGAATAAATTTTCAAGAAGGGGTATGTATGCCCAAGTGTCTCACCTCAGGGTGCCCCATAGCTCTTTGTGAAGAAGAAGGATGGAAACTTAAGGATGTGTATTGATTTTAGGAAACTGAACAAGGTTACCATAAAGAACAAATATCAATTACCAAGGATTGAAAATCTATTTGATCAACTGAAAGGTGAAAGGATATTTTTCAAGATTGAATTGAGGACAAGCTATCACCAAGTGATAATTGAAGAAGAAGATGTCAAAAAGACAACATTCATGACAAGATATGGACATTATGAGTTTGTAGTGGTTCCATTTGGGTTGTCAAATGCACCAATTTTCTTTATGTGTCTGATGAATGGAGTATTCAAAGAGTATTGAGACAAGTTTGTATTAGTTTTCTTGGATGACATACTCATCTACTCCAAGACAGAGGAGGAGCATGAGAAACATTTAAGGATGGTGTTACAAGTATTGAGGGAGCATCAGTTGTATGCCAAGCTGAGCAAGTGCTTATTTTATCATAGGAAAATTCATCATTTAGGACATATTATTTCAAAGGAAGGGATAATTGTTGATCATAAAAAGATAAAATCCATTATAGGATGGCCAACACCAAAGAATATTACATAGGTCAAATCATTCATGGGACTTGCATGTTATTATAGAAGATTTATTGAAGGCTTTTCAAAGGTTGCACATCTAATCACCTCCTTGCAAAAGAAAGGTGTAAAATTTGAATGGACTTTTGAATGTGAAGAAATATTTCACCATTTGAAAGATTTGTTTACAAGTTCACTCATACTAAATATTTTTGATCCAATTGAAGACTTTGTAGTGTGCACAATGCATGAAAAGAAGGATTTGGTGGAGCCCTTACCCAAATGGACATGTTATTTTTTATGAATCTAGGAAGCTCAAAGAGCATGAATGGAACTATGCCACACATGAATTAGAGTTGGTAGCTATTATACATGCATTGACAATGTGGAGACATCATCTCATGGGAAGAAAATTTGAATTGAGGACAAACCATGGTGATCTAAAATTGTTTTTTGGTAATATTTGTTTAAATAGCCAATGCTGAATGCCATATGAGTTATATGCTTGGAATTCCTTAATGAAAATGACTTCAAAATAAAGCATATCAAAGGTAAGGAAAATAAATAGGTTGATGCACTCAACAAGAGAGTATATGAAATGCGTGCTACATCCATTAACATGTATAGATATGATTTGAAAGACATAATTTTGGAAGCCACAAGTTCAGATCAACATTATTTGCAAGTAAAAGAAGCATTACAACAAGGTAATTTTCAACAAAAAATTAAATATTATGAATCGAGAGAGCATGGAGTCCTGATGTACAAGGGAAAAGTATATGTGTCTAATTCTCAAGAGCTTGAAAATTTAGTGCTGAGAGAAATTCATAACGTACCTTATGCTAGGCACCTAGGATATGATAAATCAATTGCACTTGTAAAGGGCCAATACTTTTGGCCAATAATGAAGGAAGAGGTGGTTGATTATATAGCCACATGTATAGAGTGTCAAAAGGTAAAGGTTGAGCATAGATATCTAGCTGGATTGCTACATTGACCATTTCCCATTTCTTAGAGGAAATGAGAAGTTGTTACAATTGATTTCATTACTAGACTGTCTATAACTATAAGGAAACATGAGTACATCATGGTAGTGGTGGATAAATTAACTAAGACTACCCATTTTATCCCAGTGAAGCTAACTCACAAGGAAGCTAACATTGCTGAGATTTACATGAGATAAATTATCAGGCTACATAGTGTGCCCAAGGAAATTGTTTCTGACAAACATCCCATGTTCACATCAAATTTATGGAAAGGATTGTTTAAAGGATTTGGGACAAATTTAAATTTTAGCATAGCATATCACCCAGAGTCAAATGTGAAAATAGAGAGTGTCAATCAAGTGATTGAGGATATGTTAAGGATGTATGTGATGGATAAACCATCAAAATGTGAAGATTATCTGCATTTATTTGAATTTGTTTATAATAACATACATCAGGTATCTTTGAATATGAGTCCATTTGAAGCATTGTATGGTAGAAAGTGTAACATGCTAGTGAGCTGGGAGAACCCATCAGACAGAGTAATTATTGAGCCATAATTTCGTAGGGAAATGTAAGAGTAGATGGCGAAAATAATATAGAATTTAAAGGCTGCACAAGGCATGCATAAAATTTATGTGGATAAGGGAAGGACAAACAGAGAATTCAGAGTGGGAGAGCATGAATTCCTGAAAGTGAAGGCTAAGAAGAGTTCACTAAGGTTGGGAAGCTACCCAAAACTAGAATCAAGATATTGTGGACCTTTTGAAATCTTATGGAGTATTGGTTTAGTTGCATACATTCTTGCACTACCTGCATCCATGTGCATACATGATGTGTTTCATGTGTCTTTTCTTAAGAAGTATGTTCATGATGCTAACCATGTAATTGTTTGGACTATGATCTAGGTGGAGCACGAGGGAGAATTCTGGGTCTAGTCAGTGTACATATTGGATAGGAAGGTCAAGGTGCTATGGAATCAAGCCATACGATTGGTAAAGGTCCAATGGAATAGCTATGGTCCCGAGATACTACATGGGAAAATGAGGATGCCATGCGAGAAGAGTACCCACAAAGTTTTGAAAAAAATTATTGTATGTGTATATAATGCACTAAGGATAATGCATAAATAAAGGGGAGGGGAATGTAATACCTCAGGTTGACCGCATGTTGTAAATATACATAAGTTTTTATAGGCTTCTAAGACATAATGTTTTGGCCCAGAGTGTATGTGTGATATTAGGCCAGAGAGTCTGTATGCTAAAAGGTTGGTGAGATTGGAATTGTAAATAGTAATCACACTCAGATATATTAATAAAATACATCACTGGTGCAGACCAAGTTAGAAAGAGAGTATTGGGGGGTAAGGGTTTAAGGAAAGGGGATAAGTCAAGGGGGCTTAAGCCCATGAATATAATAATATATTCCTAAGTCCTAAGTTATGATTTTATGCTAAAGTTCCCAAGTAATGGGATGAGTTCCCAAGTGGTGGGGAAGTGGTTATTTAAGTGCCACCTGTCAAATAGAGAAAATGCATATTTAAATATTGGGCTTAGTGAGGAATCCATGATTATTATAATTTCTTATGGGGTGTGAGATGAGGAGCTATTGTAACCTTGTTACCTTATGAACCTTGTGGATCCTAGGTAGAATTAGGTGCACAATTCTCCTTGGGTTGTCTTGGGGAAGGTTGGAGCCCTGGAAGGAGAATTGTTGGGAATAGATTTCCCTGGGTGTGAGTGTTATAGAACAAAATGCCACACCTATGCATTTGTTCCATGGCCTAACCCTTTCCCAAATCTTGATAGACATTTTCCCAAGTTGCATCTTCAAAAGAATTTAAAAAACATGCCTTGTGAGCATATTTGCAGGTTTCCCTAGTGAAAAGAACAAACATCCATGACTCTCAAGATTGCAACCTGTGGATGCCCTAAATAATCATAAAAATAAAATAATCTCGTGTTTTTGGGTAGGTTTTTCGGTTGGAATCATTCCCCAATGTCCCCTACTCGTACACAAAAGAATCCAACTCCCCCAACCTCTCGGGGAAGAGATAAAAGAACCATTGAGGGCTAAGGAAAGGGTAAGGATTTTGGTGCAAGGTTATGCTGCCAGTATATAGCAAGCCTCCCTTTCTTACAATCCTCCGAGAAACACTCCATGTTATCTGGAAACTCCTGTTCCAACATCTCTTTCCCATCTATATGGATATAGGGTGTATTCTTATCCATACTTGGGCCATTCAAGGAAGAGCATAGTGGTTGATTTGATTCTTGAGAGATTCTTGAAGGAACCAGGACAATTGGCTTTGAGGCAGTGCTAAAGGCGAGACAAGGTTGTAAATTACCTTTCTGATTTGGTGTTAATAGAAGAGTTTGTTTTCCCTCCTATTATGTGTTCATTGTATGTTTTTTATTATTAATTTTACTTTGAATATGATATATGATATCAATACCCTTTAATTGTGTAACTACCTCCGCAACAGCTCTTGTATTGTGTCCATTTTGCAGGTTGCATCTAGGAAAGGATCTAGAGCTTGTTGAGAGAAAGGAGTGGGATTGACATCAAACGAGAGAATCAAGGTGCACCCTTTCTCCCTCTTCCTTCCCTAACTTATCCTTGTAAAGCAGTTATTATTTTGGTTTTGTGTGCTTGTCTTGGAGGGAATTTTTCTATATTTTCTATATAGTCTTGATCTGTTGTAATTTAGACCCATAATCATGGGGGAAATATCCCATCATCAGAATTGGCAACCATACTAGGAATTCTCCTAGTTTGGGTCAAATTGTTTAGGGTCCCTTGCTTGTTGCTTGCCTTGTTGTGTTTTCTGTATTTTCTGTGTTTTTCATAGAACTTTAGCTTCTTAGGAGTTGTTTTCAAGTCCTAAACTCCTCTTTCCTAGAGTGTCGTTTTTATTTTTCTGAACTTTCCTAGCCATCTGCGTGTTGTTGTTCTACAACCCACGTACATCCATGAATTTCTCTTATATATCCCGCAGATATCTGTGAGTTGCACTACACTTAGTCGTGGACTTGTGTTAAAGTGGAGTTTTTTTAAAAAATCTCTTTTTATTTTTGGGTTTAGTTCTTGGTTTGGCCAGTTACCAGGGTTGTCATGAGTCCCTTCCTGGCTTTTCTCTATTGAAATCTGAAAGTTTATCATATAGAAAAAGAAAAAACCTTACTCTTGGTTTCCCATCATTCTTGGCTTATTTTTAGCTTGCATTTTTAAGTAAAATGAATTTCATTTAAAAAAAATTCCCCCCTCATGACTAGGGAAGGCCATGAATCGTGTATTCTACAATTTCTTCTAGCTTCTTTTGTTAGTTTTTCTTTGATAAAAGAAAAAAAATAAAAAAATAACATACTTTTTGCTAGTTAAGTTTCTTTCTTTCTCTGCATTGTTTGCATTGTTATTTGAAAAATAAAAAGGTACTAGCAATAGGATTGTTCATGAATTTTCTTGTAGAAAATATTTTTTCATTTGAAGAATTAGTGTAAAGTTTTCTTTGCCGGTGTTCTTATAAGTTTCATTTTTGGAAGAGTCTCAAACAACATTAGTTGCACCTCTATACCCCTTGAGTAAAAACAACCACTAAAACGAACACTATAATTAAAATGTACTAGACTTTGTTTCTAGTGTTCACAAACAAGTTTAGGGTTAGGGCCTTGGATTAGGATTGGAGAGATAAATCTATATTGGGGGTTTTTCCTTAATCGACACTGACTCATTTGGTGTCATTCATCTACAAATTTTGAACCTGGTTGAAATTTTCCTGAAGTGATACTGTCCCTCTTGGCGTCAGTCCTATGAAGCTTTGGACCTAGTTTGAGATTTTCTGAAGTGATACTGGCCCTTTGTAGACAATCCTTTAGAAGATATTCGAGCCTAGTTACCCTACCCATATGTTCAATCCCAAATTTTGACTATACCCCCCAGATGCTAACTGGGAGTTGGTGACCTTAGTGTCTTTTTGTAGGGATCTCAGAGGTCACTGCGAGGGCTTACCGCAGTACCTGAGGCATATTTTGTATCATAGTTTTCAGTACTACTAGAGGGTGCCCCGCAAATCATGGTTACTTGCACCAAATAAGGCTAGTTAGTGGAGGCCGGGATAATCTTCTCAATCCTTTGTTCATTGGTTCACATGATTTAATCAACCCGTGCCTTCGTCTAGAAGGTCCCTTTCCACTTTTTCATTGCTTTGGAATCAGGACCTCATCCACCTGGGTTGAAGTTTTGGAGAAGTTGTTTTCATGTGATTTTTTTTTGGCATGTTTGCAGGTAGAGTGTGCTTGTCATTGATGGCAATAACAACAACAACGATGACATGTTTACAGGCAAGAACAATAGGAATGATGGCATAATTACAGGCATAATGTGCAATGACAGAAAACAAAAAAACAACAATGATAGCATCAAGAATGATGAGACCATGAGAAATTGTTGTCTACAATCTCAGGAGGACAAGCACATGGCAGAGAGTTGGAGTTTCTAGATAGCCAGAGGTTATCATGAAGACAACAAGGAGTGTGCGGAGGATTCCTTAGAATCCGTGAGTTTGCAGAAAGAATCAAGCTCAGAAGGAATAGCGCATAGTTGCACGCAGAGTGCAAGTGTGCGCCAGGGCCTAGGTTAACTTCATTGCCAAATCTCAGGAGATATAGTGCTTTTCAGAAACACAGACGATATTCGTGAACACTTAGAAAATATTCTAAGTTAGAGAGATCAAAATCTCAGGAGGAAGAGCGATAGTGGCAGTTGGATCACCGATCCAGAGGACCAACAACCATCATATTGAATTAATGGAAGTATAGGATAAGAGGGGAAAAACAATTGAGAATTTGGTTATCTGAATACCCATCAACTGTCATATCAAACCCAAATTCCCGTGAGCCTCCGAATCACTTTTGAGTGGAAGGACGAGATAAGATAGAAGAGATGCATCGCATACAAATAAATCCATTGATCTAAGACCTTGATCAAACGAATATCATTCATTTCGTGTCTAAATATGTGCGGAGGTTATGCTCCGAAAAATTCTCACTTCAAGTTTCAGTTTAATATTTGAAATCTCCAAATTCTGGAGAGGCGGAGAGACAAAGTAAATTCTCAACCATCAGATCATCCGAAGAAGATCGCAACTATCAGATCATCCGAAGAAGACCTCAAGCGTCAGATCGTCCGAAGAGAATCTGGGCCATCTAATCTAGAGCGTCAGTCTAAGATTTGAAATCTTCGAAATCTAGAGAGCCGAAGTAAATTCTTGACTGTCAGATCATCTGAAGAAGATCACAACCGTCAGATCATTCGAAGAATACCTCAAGCGTTAGATCATCCAAAGAGAATCCGGGCCATCTAATCCAGAGCGTCAATTTGAGATTTGAAATGTCCGAAGTCTGGAGAGTCGGAGAGCTGAAATAGATCCTCAACTGTCAGATCATCCGAAGTCAATTTAGGTCGTCAAATATTTCTAAAGTGGAAGGACATGATAAATTAGAAGAAGGGCGCGCTAATCTCAATGGCTGATAATCAGGCTCTCAGATCTATGGTAGATAGGGAATATCGGACCCCCCCGACCTTTCTGCCTTGAACCGGGGGGGTTCCGAGTTGGTGGTATTTTTCATGTGGGACCCT
>JASDQU010816026.1:36773-49495 GCA_032191745.1 Picea mariana
TCCAAAGATGATAAGTTAGAATTTAACTTCAATGCAAAGGCAATTAATTCTATCTTGAGTGGGCTTGTTGAATCTGAATTTGTAAAGGTCATGCAACTTGAATCTGCCAAAAAAATGTGGGATAAACTTATTAGCAGTTATGAAGGAGATGAGAAAGTAAAAGATGCCAAACTTCATACACATAGATTGAAATTTGAACAACTAAAGATGAATGAGGATGAAACAATTAGTAAATATTTTTTAAGAGTTGAGGATCTTGTGAATGCCATGAAGGGTCTTGGTGAGAATATTGAAGAAGCATTTTTAGTTCAAAAGATTTTAAGATCTCAGCCTGATAGATTTAATCCAAAAGTTTCTGCGATAGAAGAACTGCATGATCTTAAAACTATGTCTATTGATAAACTCCTAGGAACTCTAACTACTTATGAAATGATGATTAGCAAAGATAAATCCACCACTAGAGAAGCATCTTTTAAAGTAGACAAGAATGTTGATTTAGAATTAGATGATATTGAGGCAAAATTTGTGAGAATATTAAAGAAAGGATCAGGAAAATACCAAGGCAAGCTTCCCTTCAAATGTTTTAACTGTGGAAAGATAGGTCACTTTGCATCTAAGTGTCCACACTAGAAGAAAGAACATAACTCTAAAGGTGAAGAGAAGTACACATCCAAAATATTTGATAAAAATAAAAGCTTATGTGTAAACATTGATGACTCTTCAGAAGACACAGGTAGTGACTCTTCCTGTGAAGATAAGGTTAATGAATTTATGCTTATGGCCAAAGAGGATTATGATAACAAAATCACAGGAAGTGATGTTAATGATGAAGAAGACGTGGTTGATATGGAAGGTGAACTAATCAGTGCTTTAGAAGAGATTGACAGACTCAGACTTAAGAAGAGAAAACAAAAACAATTGTTGATACAGTTCGAGAAAGACAATAAAAACCTGATGAAGACTTTGCCCTGCTAAAAGTGGAATTCAAAGAGGCAAATAAAATAGAGGACATTCTGAAACAACAATTATCAGAGAAGAAGGCAATATGTGAAGCTATGGAAGAAGAAGTAGTGAAAACTAGAAAAGAGTTGGAGAAGTTTCAAGCCTTGTATCACTAGAATCTGTCAAGTATCAAAGCCTTAGAAGGAATAGCCAGCATTCTGAATCAACGAAGGAATCCAAAGTTCAAAACTGGCTTGGGTTATGAAGACGGATCACGTAGTGGTCAGCCAACCAACAAAGAATCAAACAACCAATGACAACAACAAACCTGTAGAAACAAAGGAAGATAATCATCCGCCAAGGAGGAGTAAAGAAAAAGGTGCCAGAACTGAATCTGTAGAATAAAGAAATAATACACCCTCTGCTCACAAAAATCATCAGCATGGAAGAAATCGACCTACTCAAATAAGACAACCATTTTCCCGGTACAAAGATTTTTTCTATGGATATTGTTTCTACTGTTCTAACTTTGGCCACAAAGCTGTAAATTGTTCCTTAAGATTTAGACATGAGAAATCAAGACACCCAAGGAATAAATATCTACCACAACAAAGAACGAGACAACCAATGAGTAGACAACGTTGCACCAATCACTTTGACCTATTGAACAATGAGCTCGATTGTTATAACTGTCATAACTTTGGCCACAAAGCTGCAAATTTCCATCTGAAGAATTACAAAGCAAATCCAAAGACAAAGCTCTTATCTAGAAATGCCAACACATGGAAAAGGAAAGATAGTGAAAAATGTGGTCTAGTACTTTCAACTCAAAAACAAAAATACCCCTAGAATATAGACAGTGGATGTTCCAAGCACATGACCGGAGACAAGGATAAGCTTCTGTCTATAAGTAAAATCAAAATAGAAAATGTGACCTTTGGAAATGATGAACCAGGTAAAATCAAGGGTAAAGAGATGGTGAGTTCGAGTAATGGAAAAGGAGATGGCCAGGATGTTCTACTTGTAGATGGTCTAAAACATAATTTGCTCATTGTAAGTCAAATGTGTGACAGAGGTTGTGAAGAGGTGTTCACTTCCAAATATTGTAAGGTAAAGAATGTAAACTCAGGACAAGTGGTGGTTGAAGACATAAGGATAGACGATAATGCATGTGTGCTGAAAGAAGATAGAGAAGAGTGTCATCTAAGCAAACATGATGAAGGCTGGTTATTGCATAGGATATTTGGAAATCTAAAATTTGACCACTTAATCAAGCTCAAAAATCTTAAGGCAGTAATATTAGACAGAGGAGGAGAATTTATGTCAAGTGATTTGAAGGAATTATGTGATAAACATGGGATCAGGAGAGAATACACAATCCCAGGAACTCCATAGCAAAATGGAGTAGTTGAGAGGCAAGTATGATGATAGGGATGATGAAGGCATCTTCTTAGGATATGCTACCAATCTCAACTACTCCATTTTGCTATGGAGTTCCTGGGATTGTGTATTCTCTCCTGATCCCATGTTTATCACATAATTCCTTCAAATCACTTGACNCATAGCAAAATGGAGTAGTTGAGAGGCAAGTATGATGATAGGGATGATGAAGGCATCTTCTTAGGATATGCTACCAATGGTAAATGATATAGATGCTTTAATAAAAGATTGTATAAATTAGTTGATTGCATTGATTTAAAGGTTGATGAAGGAGTACCAGTAAGAGAGGTGAGAAATATTGAGTCTACTACAGAGGACAGGGCTAAAGATGAAGATGAACAGGTCCAAGAATCCATTCTTTCATTCCAAGACCAAGTTCATCCCCATAAAATACCATTTTCTGAGAGAGTAGGTCACCAATAAGATTGTTCAGGATAATTACACTCCAACCATAGAACAAATTGCATAATATCTTTGTTAGAAGTTGGGTGTCATCTCTTCTCTCACCTAAGAGAGTCCATCCTATCAGGGGGAGTTTGTGTTGGTTTAATATATGATACCTCCAAAAAGTATTGCAACAATTCAGGGGGATCTTGTTTTCTTTGACATTGATGTCAAAGGGGGAGAAAAGGTGTGGTCTGGACGCTATAGTTGGAGGTCTAAGTAGAACAATGCAGTCTTTCAGGGTTTCCATCAATGCTAAAGGGGGAGATTGTTGGCATGTTTGTAGGCAGAGTGTGCTTGTCATTGATGGAAAGAAAAACAATAATGATGGAATGTTTATAGGCAAGAACAAAAACAATGATGGCATGATTACAACAGAGTGCGCAATGGAGAAAAACAGGAAAGTAACAATGATAGCATTGGGAATGATGAGACCATGAGAAATTGTTGTCTATAAGCTCAAGAGGATGAGCATAGGGCAGAGAGTTGGAGTTTCTAGATAGCTAGAGGTTATCATGAATGAAGCAAGGAGCGTGTGCAGGATTCCTTAGAATCCATGAGTTTTCAGAAGGAATCAAGCTTAGGAGGAATAGCACAGAGTTGCATGCAGAGCGCAAGTGTGCGCCAAGGCCGAGGTTAACTTCATTGCCAAAGCTCAAGAGAGATAGCATTTTTCAGAAATGCAGACGAGACCCGTGAACACTTAGAAACAATTCTAAGTCAGAGAGATCATAATATCAGGAGGAAGATCGAAAGTGGTCGTTGGATCACCGATCCAGAGGACCAACAATCGTCAGATTGAATTAATGGAAGGATAGGATAAGCAAGGAAAAACGGTTGAGAATTTGGTTATCTGAATGCCCATCAGTCGTTGGATCAAACCTGAATTCCCGTCAACCGTCAGATCACTTTCGAGTGGAAGGATAGGATAAGCTAGAAGAGATGCAATGGATACAAATCAAGCCGTTGATCTGAGACCTTGATCAAACGACTATCATTCGTTTCGGGTCTAAATATGTGAGGAGGTTATGCTTCAGAAAAATCTCACTTCAAGTTTGAGTTTGAGATTTGAAATCTTCGAAGTCCGAAGAGACGGAGTGCTGAAGTAAATTCTCGACCGTCGGATCATTCGAAGAAGATCGCAGCTGTTAGATCATCCAAGGAAGACCTCAAGCATCAGATCATCCGAAGAGAATATGGGCCGTCTGATCCAGAGCGTTAGTCTTAGATTTGAAATCTCCTAAGTCCGGAGATTCAGAGAGTCGAAGTAAATTCTTGACCGTCGGATCATCCGAAGAAGATTGCAGCCATTAGATCATCTGAAGAATACCTCAATTGTCAGATCTTTCGAAGAGAATCTAGGCCATCTTATCTAGAGTGTCAGTTTGAGATTTGAAATCTTTGAAGTCTGGAGATCCGGAGAGATGAAATACATCGTCGACTGTCAGATCATCCGAAGTCAATTTCGGTCATCAGATCTTTCTAAAGTGGAAGGACATGATAAGTTGGAAGAAGGGCATGCTAATCTCAATGGCTGATAATCGAGCTCTTAGATCTACAGTTGATAGGGCATATCAGACCCCCCCCGACCTTTCTTCCTTTAACCAGGGGGGGGGGGGTCCGAGTTGGTGGTATTTTCCATGTGGGACCCTCATACATGTCACCTTCCTGTCAACTCAGACCCCCCTCACTCATTACCACTTACCACCTAAACCACCCTCCGATTAAACCACCAAACCACTCATACATACCACCTTCATGCTCTGATGTCACACTCCACTACCTGCTACACATCACACTCCACTACCGCGCTCTTCCTCCACACTCCACTACACTTTCTACACGTCTCACCCATGTTAGCAGAGCACGTTAGCAAGGACATGTGGTAGACCATGTCAACAAGGACACGTGGTAGTAATCCACATACTTCGAGGGGAAGTAAAGTTTGAGACTTGAGATTTCAGAAGTCCGGAGACCCAAAGGAGATCTCAACTGTTGATCGATAAAGGGACCGCAAAACTGTGGATCTGGTTGAAAGGTAAAATTCCCAAAGTGAACGAGGACCATTGATCCGAGAGGGACATGCATCAATGGATTGTCAACTATGAAAGTTTGTCATATGGAAAAAATGAGGTTTGATATTTGAAACTCCCGGAGCCTGTATCACGAAGTAAATCTCAGTTGTTGATTTAGGAAGGGTAGATCTGATCTACAGACTTGAGTGGATAGATCTAAACCGTTAGTTCAGGAGCACCATCAATATCATGAGATCGACGGTCCCATTGCATTGTGGGGCTAGAACATGCTCGTGTCTTAATGTTTCATGAGTGGGCCACAATCAAAACCATGGTTTTGGAGAAAGGATGCATGGAGGCTCGTAGTGAATTGTGGGGCAAAAATCAGGTTTCCCTCAAACCACCTTTGGATGTTCCTGCAATCGCGTGGTCACATGAGATCATCGCCCAAGTTCATATAAAGAAACGGAGCTAGCGCTCACTAGAATGAGATCGGGAAGCACCTTTTCAATAGGAATTTGGTCACAACCATGGTTACATCAGCGAAAGCAAAGGGAAGGAGCTAGCATTGCTAGGTTCCACCTCCGAGTTTCACAAGTCGGGAAAATCGAGGTGACTCGCAGTCGATCAACCAAAACGTGAAATCACGAAATTCCTTTTTGGATAGGCGTCTGATCACACCTCGTGGTCACGTGAAAGGAAGGGGCTTAGCAAGAAAATCTAGCGCCTGCTGTGAAGTTTTTCTCAGGAAGGGAAAAGGCACCAAAGGTATGAGTGCACATAGTTTCTCTCTGTAACTGCCGGAACAGACTGATTGTAACTTCCAGAAACAGACTGATTGTATCTTCCAGTGAATTCGAAGAGCTTCAATGTGATCGCCAGAGGAGCTGAAGAGTCTCAAGGTAACTACTAGTGGAATGGAGGCTCATCATAGAGACAATTGACAAATGGAAAAGTGTCGAAGACTGTAACTTCCAGAGAAGCCAAAGAATTTTTGGATAACGGACAGTGATGAAGAACACACTCAGCATAATTGCCAGAGAGGACGAAGAGTTGAGTGTTTGATCTAGCAGAGGAATTGGCATGATAAATATACGCAGAACAAAGAAGAGATGGTTGCTTCTTTTGATAGTTATTCATGCGGATAGAAGTATCTTGTGTGCAACAACTAAAGCACACATAAGAGGTGTAGCACATAGAATGGAAATGGTGCAGAGAGGATAAATCGCAGAAGAAAGACATAGAAAAAAAATGCATATCTAAGAGAGGAAGAGAAAGCCAAGGTGTGCATGCAGAGACAGAGCAGAAGAACACAAAGCTCAATAATATGCAAGTAGGAAGACATCGATGTAGGCAGAGCAGAGCAGTGTAACAGAACAATGATGAGAGTGGTAAGCCATTGATAAATACTGTATCACTGTATTAAATTATTCAAGAAAAGATTTATAATCAGGGTGGCAGGGTGGTGCTAGGGAGGACTATTGTCCTCAGAGTTTCAAGTGGGTGCTTGAACACAGGAAGTTGTAGCTTCCATCTGGTTGCAGCCAGAAAAATCAGGGTGGTAGGGTGGTGTAAGGGAGAAATATTGTTCTCTATTATACAGTTTGGTTCCTGTGTGACTGGAAGTTGATGCTTCCATCCAATTGGTGCTAGAACACTCAAGGAGTTGGTGCTTCCTTCTAGTGGGTGCTAGAGAATTTAGAGAGTTGGTGCTCTCAACATGTTGCAAGTTGTACAGGTTGGTGCATGTGTGTCCTGAAGTTGGTGCTTCCATCCAGTTAGTGCTGGAACACAAAGGGAGTTAGTGCTCTCAACGAGTTGTTGTTTGTAAATCAGAGGTGGTAGACTCAAAAGGAGTTGGTGCTCATAAGAATGATAATGTAAAGAAAATAAAGATTACTTATCATATCAAGAAGAAGAGGTTTTCTCCCTTTATGGGTTTCCTTAGGAATATCTATCTCTATATATTTCATGTGTGTGATTGATGTTGAATATTCTATTGCTTACTTCCCTACATTATTTTGATCATCATTGAGTGTTCTATAATGAGTTGAAAATGGGCATAGTTGTTTAAGCACAGTAACAACTGATTCACCCCCCCCTCTCAGTTGTCCAACATGTTTCTCTTAAGGATTTGTATTTGAGTGATTATTTGTGTATTTAGCCTTAGGTTGTTTCAGTGTCACCATTTTTGGATCATTGATCCATAGTGGTTGACCAACTTCTACGCTGGTCGGGCAGGACCCCTATTCTCTCTCTTAAAAGCATGGATCTTCCTCCTAGAAGGTGTGGGGTTTTATACCATTGGTTCACTAGAGTCAATGCATGATACTTTTATGGACATGAAAAATCCTGCAAGGGACAGACCTGTGCATAAGAATTATATGGCCAAAGTTATTGAGGATACCAACCAAGGGACCCCTGCCCAAGGGGGTTCTGGTGCTTTTCCTTTCTTTGGAAACGTCGGTTCCCCCTTGATGGACACTTTGAACATTCCTGGGTTGAATGTAGGACTACCGGTTTGGTTGTGGACCACTCTGAATGTCCTGAATTCTCTTGATGCTTCTCAGATAAGAACCCTATGTTAGGGGCATCATATGGAAATTGATCCTTCACCTTTTTCATCCACGAAGTTTACTCCCTCTCCTTCTTCCTTTTTTGGTAAAAGTATATATAATAGTAACCAAAATTATAAAAGGAGTAGGAAGAGGAAGAGTAAGAAAAATAAGTCACCAACCTCTGCGAGTCACGTTGGATACCTGTCACTAGCCTTTGCAAGTCATGCTCGGGGTAAGTGACCAACCTTTGCTAGTCATGCTGGGGGTAAGCTACCAACCTTTGCTAGTCATGCTAGAATCACAAGACCAGTCAGTGCAAGTCATACTGGCAAGAAGTCACCAACCTCTGTGAGTCATGCTGGATATAAGTCATCAACCTATGTAATTAGTGTTGAATACCAACACCCAGTCACTGCAAGTCATGCTAGGGGCACGAGTCTAGTCACTTCTAGTCATACCAAACACACACCACCAACCTATGCAAGTGATGTTGGAGATCAACTACTAACCTCTGTGAGTCATGTTAGAGATAGGTCAACAACCTCTGCGAGTCATGTTGCAGTCCTGTCACCAGCCTCTGCAAGTCATGCTAGGAGAAAAATTCCAGTCACTAATTGTCATACTGACATCGAGTCCCCAACCTCTACGAGTCATGTTGGAGTCTTGTCACCAACCTCTACTAGTCATGTTGGAGATTTGAAACCATCCTCTGCTAGTCATGTTGGGGGAAACTCACCAGCCACTACAAGTCATGTTGAGGGAACTAATATTGTTAAGAAGCCTATAAGCATAGAACGTAAGCCCAAGTTCCCTTGTAATATTTGTTCCCTAATTATTTCCATGGCACGCGAACCATGGTCCTTGTCTAACGACCCTTCTAGTTTTGAGTCATCTTTGGTTTCCCATCTTTCTAATCAATCTTTGGTTGACAAAGCGGTTGTGCCGATGTAATCTTCAGTCAAAACCACTCTTTTTTGGGGGGGTGGTGCATCTCTTGAACATGTTGTCTCACATCCTATTCAACTAGTGGTTGAGGAAGTGGCCATGCCGATGCAATATTCAACCAATACCACTCTTCTCTTGGAGAGTGACAAGTTTAAGGAAGTGGTCTCGTCGATGTGATATTTGGTTGATTCCACTCCTCTTTTGAGAAGTGATGTGTCTTCTGACCATGTCCTTAGAATTTCTAGTTCAGTACCTTTTGAGCAAGGGGGAATTCCACTCTCTTCGAGTACGCTCCCTCCGAGTCCTAGCATGGTTTCCTTTGATTAGAATGATGTTGTAGAGCCTCACCTTCCTTATTCTACACCCTTACAGATAATGGTTAGAATTAATAAATTAGGAATTCATTGAACTATTGTAGATGAAGGATCCTATGCAAGTATTTTACCATCCTCAGCTTTGAAAGCTTTCGGTTCACCCAATCTTGTGTCAGCTACCAGTGAGTTGTTGGATTTTGACAAAATACCTAGTGAATGCATGTGGATTCTTCCTCATTTTCCTATCATGTTAGGTGGGAATACTATCTTAGTAGATTGGTTAGTGGTGCCAGGCCCTTTAGACTTTAATGTGATTCTTGGGCATGATTATGTGTATACGATGAATGTTGTGGTGTCTACGCTCTTTAGTGTGATGCATTTCCTTCACAACAAAATCATTCTCACTATTGATCAGATTTCATTTGATAATCACCATCTTGGTTCGACTTTACCTCAGGTTTCCCCTTTGTGTTTTCCTAGTGTTCGAGTAGACTCTGCCACGCCACGGGGTGGCGCCTTATCCTCAATGTTCAATTTCTCCTGAGAAGGATCCTTTACAGTTATGTTCACCTTCTTGAGATAAGGTCTTAACAATTGATCAGGTTTTTAATCCCAAGGGGGGCATGTAACCTTTGCTTTCCCCTCTTGGTCTGAGTAGTTGTTGACACTTGAATCTATCAAGGACCGAAACAACAACCTGAAGGGGATATAAATTCCCCTACAGTTTTATAGAGGTGGTACTCCTCTTTGCTTGAAGATTTTCTTGGAACACTAGATTTTTAGAATATAGGACTTTGTAGAAGTCTGTCGTGATAATCAAAGAAATATAAAGATTACAAGAAAAAATAACAAGAAATAAAATGTTTTGTTTACCTTTTTTTAAAGAGGGTTCCTGAGAAATGACCAGGAACCATACACCTCATACACTTGAAAAAGATAGACAAAATTTCCTCACATCCATCATAACTGAACTAAATATTTATGATTAGATAAAATAAAAGAAGTTGGTCTACATGCATAAGAGAACTTTAATAGAGTAAAAACATGGGGATCTCAAATAAAGATAATGATAGATCAATCTCAAATACTTTATACTCAAAACTTAGAGTTACAAAGTACAGTCAAAACTGATCCCAAAATAGTTCTCTTGGGATTTCTAAAAAATATATAGTCAGTTACAAAGCCTTGAAACTTAAATGTGTTTGTCCTTAGTACTGGGATTGGGGCTCCCGCGGACCATAAAGAAAATATGAACAAGAATTAATTTGTAGAAGGAGAATGGTGGGAGATGAAGAGTATCAAGACCTCAAAAGAAGACAGGGAGAATTTATCATATTTTTGTTAAACCTTTCTAGTCAAAGAAGAGGAGTAACTAGATGAAAAAATGATAAAGAAAGAAAAATGTGATCAACATGAACTTACTATGACGGTCTCTCATCTCTTCACTTGCTTGTTGTTGTCCTTTTATTGTCTTCATTAATGGTTACATGAACTATCTCAACTGTTTCTTGCCCTTCTTTGGTTAATTTGTCGATTGCCTTGCTGAACCAATCTTCAATATAAATTTTCATTGGTGCGATGTTTATTTCATGCCGGATTTTAATGTTGAATAAACCACCTTCCAAGTCTCTTAAGTCAAGAGAAATACCATGTACTGCTTCATAAATATCTTGATTTTTCATGGAATAATCAACTAGTCAATTGTCTATTTCATCTTCATTATATTCTAGTATGCCATAAAAATTTTAAATTGATAACCCTTTAAATATCTCAACTTGTTTGTCAAATTGTTGCTTTGTTAGAAACATTGAGTTGAAAATTAATTTAGGGTCTTGTACATTGTTAGTACCTCATGTTAGGTCTATCTTTGTGAGTCTCTTGAACAATTCTTCTCTCTTCATTATGGCTTCGATGCATGTGAAACAAATAAAATTCTTTGTAGCTCAACACCCATGAAAAATCTAATGGTCAAAATGTAGATCATAGAACATGGGGTGAAAAGTGAAGGTTACAAAACTTGGAGGATGAGGGCTCAAAACCGCAAACCCGTGAAATTGCAAAATGGATAAGTGTAGCAGAAGAATTGTGACATGGGAAATTGGATGGAGATGAAGGTCCGCCAACCCACTAATCTGTGAATTCATAAAACATTATAAGTGTTAAAGTTTTCAATGAGAAGGGAGGTAAGAGGAGAAATGTAGGAATTGCAGGTAGAGAGTGTAATATGTAGTTTGCAGGTTGGAAAGAGAGGGAGTGTGAGAAGATAAGGGAATGTATCAGTCCACCAACCTGCGAACCCAATGAGGGGATGAAGGAAGAGTCCCAAAAATGTCTAAGTGTAGAGAATTGTGGAGCATATGGAGAAGAGTGGTGAAAAGAGAAAAATGGTTAAGTGTGGAGATGGAAGGTGAGGGAAATAAGTGACGAGAGTACTTCATAATTCAAAAATGGAGAGGAGAACATGATACTTAGAAATATTCTTCATAATCTCTCCTTCAGACCTTTAGACTAGATCTTGAATAACTTAGGCATACAGAAACATATTTCTGATCCAAAAAGTGCATGATGAAGCTGAGACTGAGGGATGTAGAGTTAACTTATAAAAGTTCAAAAAAATGTCTTCTTTTGATATCAAGGATTTTATGAATCCAAGAGAGGGAAATATAGATGAACAAATTTTGATCAACAATAGTCTGGCATTTTCTCTTGAGTCTAATATTTCTATTTGTATGATCTCGAGCCTTGGTATTTGCGAGTTGTCGAGCCTCGATTTCATGGATGTTGAGTTGCCCTTAGATGAGGCCATCCTTGAAGCTATGATTATGGATCTTCAACCTCCTCTTGAAGTAGAATATTTACAGGTTTGTTACCAAAGAATCCCTTGGCTTGAGCCTAGCAATGGGATCTACCTAGAGAACTATTGTGGATAAGTTGTAAGGCTAAGCGTTCCTCTGTACATATTGTACTTTTAGGGTTTCTTGTTTTCAAGTTTTGTATCACTTAATATTTTTTTTTATCAGAGGTGTCTATATTGGACTTATTAACTTCTGGGTAAGTGTTTTTGGTCTTATATACAGGACTTTGGAGAAATTTTCTTTGGTACCTTTTCTCCCATGTTGATCCATTCTGACAGGTAATGATCTTGAAACTGACATATAGGTTAGATTTTCCCCTCCATGAATTTTTGCATCATCCATTTCCTGTTCCATTTTTCCTTAGGATCAACCCCACTAAGTTGTGACATGGAACCTTCTCCATTTTTTAGAAGTGTGGTGATTCATGTGGTAGAGCCTACCTTCCATGGGCGTCCTAGTTTAGAAACCCTTTGTCTTCTGGCACTCATGCTGCAAGTTTTATATTAGGCTCGGCAGTCTTATTTAGTCCCACCAAGACATTGCATATAAGCTTTATTCTTCTTACTCAATCTTCTTCTAGTTACCCACAAGACTCCCTCTATTATGGATTCTTAGTTAAGCTCTTTTAAGACTCTTTAAAATTGAAAATATTGCCAAGTGATCTTGTTTATTTCACACTCATTAAATGGACCTGAAGGAACATCTATTCAACACAAGTTTACCCCTTTTTCAGACTGAATAAACTAATTACCAAAAAACTATACTCTAGTCTACTGGATAGAATAGTTCTCCTCAGTTTTGTTTTATACTTTTTTGGGCTCAAGAGACTAAATTTACGAAAAAGGATGAAGGATTCCATAGCTAAGCTCTTTTCAGACTCTTTAAATATGAAAATTTGGTCAAGTGATATTGTCTCTATCACACTCATAAAAGGGATTTGAAGAGATGTATTTTCGGTATATATTTAACCCTTTTCCGGACCAAACTGACTATGTACAAAAAAGGAATACTCTAGTCCAGTATTGGCCAGAACATTTCTCCTTGGTATTATTTTATTCTTTTTCGGGCCGTGGAGACTAAACTTACAAAAAAGACCACCATGGAAGGTTTACTTCCTAAAGTTGTGTTGTAACTGCATTGCATTTTGACTGCTCACACTTTTAAGCCTAATGTCAGCTTTAACATGTTGTTGTTGAACCAATTGCTTAT